>OX402534.1:6614057-6732500 GCA_948098885.1 Drepanosiphum platanoidis | reverse complement strand
AAAACGATTGTATGATAAGCAAAATAATTCAACGATTACCTTTACTTTTTCTGATAAATCCGTCGTCTATTCACGATGTCCCATGCTCAAAAGATAACAAGAACGAAGTTGCTCGACATAAAGAAAGGTCGAAAACAGGTAAAGAGTAATCACGACAGTGACACTGCAGCGCACACGTGTAATTCATCCAAAACGTCTGCACACTATACCGATGACACGAATACATCCGAATAAAGAAATATTCGTTAAATCAATTCACGTAAGCTTATACAAATTTTTAATCTCAACTTTATTTCGCCATATAAGAAGCACGTACGCTTTCTATAATTTAGAGAACTTTTATGTTTCCACGTTTCATTACAATTAAAATGTACTAAACGTGCCGCATCTGACGCGCAATCCTTAGATTTGACATCCCTATATTAGACCGTCTAATTTATAATTTTATAAACAATTTAAAAATAATCAATAAAATCGTTCCAGTGTCATGTACATTACACATGGTATAAATTAACATTGGCCACGGTAAATAGCATTTATTATACTTGTAATCGATGACGTTACGTGTATTCATTTGTAAAATAAACTATTGTCGAACACGAAAATGAAAATTGTTTAGAAATTTCAACACTGTTCTATGGCAGAGGTTCCCAAACTTTTTATTGTACGACTCATTTTGGAAATTTTTTAAAATCTGGCGACCCACGATATCAATAAATGACCCTTTTTTTTTTTTTAGTGAACCATTCGACAAAAAATTAATATAATAATAATAGATGAGTACTATTTAAAAATATAGCGCGACCCACCAAAAGTATAATCGCGACCCACTTTTGGGTCGCGACCCACAGTTTGGGAACCTTTGTTCTATGGGATTAAACCTCTGTAAGCGCCCCTCCTCCCCACTCGATCTCCGCCTAATGCCGACGGACGTGTTACGCTTGGCGACGGTGCGTACGATGTCGCATAAATAATAATTGTCACGTCATTATATTATATTATATTATAATTCATCTATATGACGAATGTTACCAAAGATTTATTTTTTTATTTTTACGATAGTTCTTATTTATGACTTTATTATTATTATATTTTTTTTTTCAAGAGACGATTATATATTTCTACTGTTTTATGCGCCGATTTCTTCCATTCCGCACACTTATCTCTCATATTACGTACATACAATTATGTATACATATAACATGTACACACCTCCATCATTCCATATTATTTTTTATAAATATATATATTATTATATTTTTTGATATTATTTCGTTTTTCATTTTGTATAGATTTGTTTAACGGCGTCGTTAATATTTATTGTTTGATCCAATAAATATTAATTTAAAAAAAAAAAAAACGCGGCGGTTCAGATTTAATCCGAACCAAAAACTTATAAGTTATAACTTATAAAACACTATAATAACATATATCAATTGTGAAATTATAAAAATCTTTGTTTTTTTTTTTTTTATATTAATTTTATTTAATTTATACTTGTATATTTGTAATTAGTTACTACGATTTTTTTTTCGTAAGAAGAAAAATGCTTTATTTATATTTCTCGATTTTTTCACAAGAATATTACGAGATCAAACTATGACAACGCAGATTCAATAGTTACATGCGTCCATTGTTTAAATCGACAAGAATATTATATCGTATAATAATTTATTATTTCCATACGATACTGTTGTGCTCAATAATAATACTATCGAAAGAGTCCTCTGAACGACGAATAAAAACAAGTCTGAACGTTTCAAAATTATTAAATTTTATTAACTTTCAATTTTACTAACTATATTTAGGTACTATAAAACATACAAATTAAAAACATTATATTAACATCTCTATAGAAAACTTTAAAATGCCAGGCAGTGTGGTTATGATATTTATATATAGTGAAGAGAGGTGTTTGTACTAATAAATCAACGTATCCGGAACATCGAACGATCCGTTCCGACATCTCCAAATTATATCTTTACATAACACAACCGTATTTCGAAACAATGTTCGTACAAGGTATACACAAATTCACAGGCCTCGAAAAATATATATATGTATGTTCCTCATTGAAAAATATCGAGAATTGCGTTACAAATAAGCAGTGGATATCGACAGACAAAAATTATGAATACAAGTTATTTGAAAAAAAAATAAAAATAAAAAAAAATTAAAAAAAAATAGTGTGACAAAAACGTATTCTCAAAACGGTAACTTCCACTATATATAGTATGTAGGCGTCGAAAATAAGCCGAAACATCAAAACAAGATAACGTCGTCGTGGGATTTTTTTTCCCGGCGCACATTACGTTTAAAATATAGGCAGGTTTGAATGCTGGTTTAGTTCGATCCAACCGTAGTCATTTCTAATTTCTTATCACGTCAACACTGGGCCGGAGGGGGAAAAGTTGAACGAAAAATCCGAATTGTGTGCTCGAGTCGAAAAAAAATATTATAAATTAAAATGTTCAAAGCGGTTTTGTACTCAATCTTCTATGACGTCCCATAACATTAGCGCCGCGTCCGTTCCTCCGACTGTCACCACGTTCCGATCGTTGTATAAAAATCTGGCGCACGACACTTGTCCACTATAGACCTTCTCTTCGTTGTATTCGGACTTGGTGAAAATACACGGGTGCCTGTGAACGTGTTGAAATTACAAATTAGACGCGTCAACTCGAATACACGGATTAGGACGATTGGCTGATAAAAATTACGCATTTCGAGATATCGACAGATACGTATTGGCTACGGATGGTTTACAATATTAGGTGTAATCAATAGTACCTGAACAGTCTGAGATATCCGTCCGTGTCTCCGGCTATAAAAAGATCGTGAGCAGCAGATCTGTTGGCAGTGCTTATCATTGACGCTGTTGGATAATATCTATTGTGCCAAATGCCTATGAAAAAAAAATACATGTTAATCCCTATCACAGTAATATGATCAAAAAAATTAATTGATCATAAGTAAATACGTAAGTAAAAACTCGCGTCGATGTCAAATTTATAAACAAAATTCACCAATATCACCCAACACCCGTCCCGTGTATCTAACTCGAGACTTGTATGTCAATCATTTTTTTTTTTTTTTTAACTTGTTCGTTCTTTCCACAGTGTGAAATAAATTAGAAGAATATATAATTTTGGAAAAGTTAGAAGCTTATCAAAATATACAAGTGCTTAATAATTATTTATAAACTCAAATTTCAAAGAGAAATGTATACCTGGCACAAACCTTAGTAGCCTCAACGACAAGTACCTGATGTAGTAAGGCTCACTGTTCTTTTTTTTATAATAATTTTGTTTCGGAGAACATTTCATTTTTATTATTTAAACGTATTAAAGTAATAATATTATATAGGTTTTTCTATTTGAAAAATAATCGGCTTACATTTTAGATTACACAATCGAAGTCGATAAAATAATTATATAACAAGGTACATAACAAAAAAAAATAGAAAAAAGATTAAATACTCAGTCCAAGTGCATTTTAAAACTTTTATCAAAAAGTACGATAAAGAATAATTCGTTTCTAAGTAACGTTAGGGTATAAATGAAATAATAAATTATTTATATTATGTTTATAGAGTTATAGTAATATTTTCACGTTATAATAATAATACGGAATTATAGAAATGTCAAATTAAAAAAAATTGATGATAATACTGTTGCTTTGTACGCACAAACATTTATTTTATCTAATGTAAGCTGAAATTAAACTCATTCTTAAAAAAATAATAAAACCAAAAAAATTATATAAAATACTCCTTTATCAAAGGTATTAAACAACTCGCGTGAAAGTTGCGACGACTCGTTCGACAACTTCAGGTATATTTATACTATAAGCAATTTCAATTATTCTAATTTTCCGAATTTTGGAAAATCTTTTCTCAGGCTATCTCTATTACACATAAAACCAAATTATTGTCCAAATTTAATACTCAAAGCTTCAGCGTTTCCGGCTAGGCGATTTTTTCATTTTTACTCTTTTTAACCCTCTTAGGATGCATTTTAAAAATTTTGCTTTCCATAATATCCTTCTACAAAGTATTAGAAAACTTAAAAAAAAAGTCGAATGAAATCGGTAAAGGCGTTATATATATATATATTATATATTTCAAGTTATGGCGTGACCAAGAGAAAAAGGGAGTTACATTTCTATATATGTATACACATTTTTTATTTGTTCGTAAGAATACACCAAACACGTTTTTTATGTATGTATAATATCGTCGTAAGAAAACGATTAAATAAAATCGATGAAAAAACTGTTACCTGAAATTAAATAGCCTACTGATGCGTTGTAAGTGTACCATTTGACGTCCTTCATAGCGGGTGCACTTTTTTCTTGTATTAATCCTTTTACGTCCCCTGTGAAAAATACTCGTAAATATTTTGCACTAAATAATTTCTTCGCGCTCTCCGCGTTTATGTACGTACAGTAAACCAAGTCGTATTCAGCAGAAACTGTTTGTAGATAATTTCCGTCCGTACTCCAGTCCAAATGCACCAGAGGTTGCACTCCTCGGATTTTATTAGATTTTTTGAATGTGAAACCGTCTCTGCTCACTCGATAGAGGTATACACTGCCATTTTGAGAGCCGACGGCTATTGTATCGCCGGCTAAAAATCATTCGTTCTCGTTTGAATGCTGCACGGTAAATCATTAGATCGGCCGAACGTGTAGTACCCGTTGTAATTGTTTTAAATACTTACCGATACAACGAATCACTATACTAGCGCGTAATTATTATCATTATGTTACCTGGATTGAAGCCCATGCACGTCAAGGCAGAACCGCAAACTCTAACGCTCGACACCACTGAGCCGTTTTCTGCATTCAGAATAACCAGATATCCTTCGACGGAGCCGGCCATCAGGGCCGTGCCGAACGGATGAAAGGTAAGTGATACACATTCATATGTGATCTATAAAGTTAGACGTAAATATAATTTAGCGGTGCTTTTTTTTTTCTTTAAAAATTATTAGTTTAATTCATTTTGCGGCTTTAAAACGCGCGAGATATGAGATAATACAACTATAGTTTTTGATTATGTTTTAAATTTGAAAACTCGCATTGGTATTACATTCTAATGAGTTATCATATACATTACATCCACATGAATATTATTTTGAAGAAAAATTATTATGAAAATATTTAAAGATAGAAATGAGTTTCTAATTTGACACGCTATATTTGTAATACGTATCTGCAATGGTGGTATGTAGGTGTAAAATACAAGTATACCGTATAATCGGAACCCAACATTTTTTTAAATAACATTTTCCATTGTATTTTTATAAAATAATATATCACCTAATTATTATTATCCTTGATTATGCAAACGTGTAGAATTAGGGTAAGTAGAATTAATTTTTGATCATTGAAATTTAATGAAATTTCAATATACGTATGTTATTTTCCGACCTACTCAAAATTGTTATTGTTAATAATAAATAATATATACAATAAATATGTATAGTTATTTAATATTTATATTATAATTTTGAAATTATACAGCCATTCAAATTTATTAATTTTTAAACCCAATTAATATAAAATTTTGATACGTTGAATCTAACATCTAACTGACAATAAGTGATATACTAACTTGAGTACTCCATAATAAAGTATGTCTTTTCCAAAGACTTATATTTTTGTCGTAACCGGCAGTGGCAAAAAGTTCATCGTCCGGATGGACAGCTAAACCCCACAATTGTTTACTATGGCCAAACACTATCTATACAATATTATAAACGAAAACAGTGTTGTTATTATTTTTCCTACGACTTCGTTTGTAATTTACAAACTTACTCTATTAAATCTTCTTTGCATCGATCCTTCTAAAATGTGATTTTTGATCGTGCCTACGTATATATTGCCATCGTTTCTTCCGGGTCGTTGGGGATACAAGCTCCTTACACCTCCGTAAACTTCTGTCAACTGTTCGAATAAATATGTGTTATGAAAAACTTAACTAAACGTTTTACGAGTGTCGTACCTTAGTTTCAGTAATCTTGTTGTAGTTTTGTAATGAATCCCATGCTATGATTTTACGGTCTTTTTCGCCACCGGACAAAAGAGTGCCTTCCGGCAGCATTATAAGAGCATTAATGCCTTTGTTATGTGCCTAGACGGATAACAATAATCAATAAAACGAGTTTGAAAATCACAAATTTACAATTTGTTCTAAACCTCAAATTCCATTCTGACATAATACGCGCCGTCGCTGTCGACAGAATAAATTGTAATGAATCCATCGCCGTCTGCTGTAATGACGTCGCCTTCCTGTTCGAACTGTAAGCTGGTAACGACCGTTCGCGAAGGCTTAACACGAGACCAACGTTATCATAATATATAAATACGATCGCATATAATTTTATCGTGAGAAATGTATTACCGCTTTTATGATGTCTATTTTTTCGAAAAATCCATCTTTTCGTCTGGTCCAAAACGTTAGATGGCCTTTTCCATATGTAATCATTAAATTATCGTCTAAAGGATGGAAAGCTGCTCCTAGTATGTCTTCAGTTTGCATTGTCTGATAAAAAAAAAAAAATCACGTGTTATAATTTATAGGATTTCTCTAATCAACGCGTTCTATAATATTGTCGACAAAAATTAGTAATTAATTATTAATACACACTCACAGCCACTTTTCCTAATAAATGGCCCCATTGCCATTGCCATACAGACAACATTTTTTCTCTCCCACAATCAACAGCTAATAAGTAATTTCCGCCAGTCTAAAAATACAAATATTTTTTTAATTATGTATTTCGGAAAAACGCATGATGTATTTTTCAAACAATCATTGGAAAAGTTTTAATTATATTATGAAAAGCATTACGTACGAGTTGAGAAAACGCCAATGTGCTGACTCCTTCTTCAAATTCACCGTTACCAACTATGTATAAAGTGTACAGAGTTTCAGGACTCCAGATCCTTATGTGTGCCTGTGTTTTGCGTGTTCTGCCAGCTTTTTGAGCTGAGGCTACCATTTCTTTGGAAGGATGTATGTCCATACTAAAAAATACGTAAATACGTTTAAATAACTAGTCGTTTAGTAAATATAAAAGATTTTTAGTACCATTGAATGTCTTCCGTATGGCCAATATAATGTCTCTGTGAATCTTCGTCCCTGTCATAAAGCACGGCCACGGCCGCTACGTAGTATAAAAGTTCCCCAGTAGGTAATACCCACAAGTTTCTCTTTGTATCGATTCCTCGATACCCATAACTATTTAAAGGTCTAAAGTGAAGGAAAATATTGTACTAGTATTATATAATAAAAACGAGTTTAATATATATGTAAGCTGTTCGAAAAAAGTTTAGATACGTAAATAATAATAATAATGTATTTTCGTATTCGAGAATACGTTTTAGTTATACTATTTTGCATGAAAATGTACTTATTACTACGTGTTTAATTAATAAGTATTAAATTAGAAAACCATAAGTGTGTGTACTTAAATTATTTAACTTAATTAAATTATTATTTATACACGTTTGAAACATTTTTATTTGCATACATTGGAATAATGGTCCAAAATTTAAACATATTTTGTATATTTTAAACACATACTATATATTATTAGATATACAAGTATTGTCATTTATTATGCATTAGTAAAAGGATACACCCAGTTTAAAGTTAATCTTTTATCAGGTGGAGTATCGTCTGCCGGAGGGTGGACCATAGGAGGAAAAAACGTTTTTCTTGCCCCTCTTATTTGCACGCGTATTGGTTCTTCTTTCATGACATCCAAAACCGTATAATCTTTGGTTGAAAATTAATATTATAATTATTTTATTGGCTATGGTTTTTATTTTTATTTTTCTTTACTTACCCGGTGGCACTTTCACAATATCTGTATCGGCTGCGTATAATGCCCGAGGCCGGCTTTTACTTCTCGCCCTTCTTTGTTTTTCCATTTTGGTAGGAACTGTATTTACAATCGGTTCGACAGCCAACGCTCCTCTAGACCTCGACCTTCTAAATGGTGGTGAGAGTATACGTGATTCGGACGTAATATAAAACGTATCCACGTCTGAGAACTCATTTCTCAATTGAGAAAAGCTACGCACCTAAATAATTATTGAAAATTAAATAAATATATGGAAAACGCGATGGTTAATCATTACTTCTTGATTCGATACGGTTAACATGCGTTTAGCGTTGTTCATTTTGAGCACATGTCCTAAATCCTCAACGACTTCTTCGAAAGGTTGAGTAGTTCTCAGATTTAGTAAAACGCGACACTAAAATATGTTAACATTTTAAATCGATTAAATGTAAAATTGAATTAAATATTTTTCATCGTCTAGGTCATAAATAGGTTTTTTTTGAATAGGTAAAAAATATAATATATTTCTAAATAACGTTTTACACTGTGTTGTTTTTCAAACAGACTGGTATAAATGCGTACATGTTTTATACAAAATTTATATTCACCTCGTGTTTGATTGTTTTCAAATTTTGCTATTGAAAATATGATATTATATAATTTTATTCCTTTCATTAACTAATTAAAATATTGATAATTATTATAAATATATAAAACGAATTTAAAAAAAAAAAATTTTGAGATCAAGCTCTTTGATTAATTGATATTTCTAAAATTGTATTACAATTTTGAATTCAAAAAAATTAAGTATAATAATTCCAATACCTAACAAAACCAAAAAAAACTTAAAAATATTGATCAAAGCAAACGTTATTTTAGAAAAGTATTTAGAAATTTGTGTGTACAATTTTGTAACGATAATCTAATAAATTTATTTTGTTTTATTGTTGTTTTAAACTTGGCGTGATTCATATCTTAGTAAAAATACTTCAAACAAATAATAATTTAATTGAATATTAACATAGGTTTTTTTGAATAAATTAAAGTGTAGTATTTTTTTTATTTTATAATTGAAAATCAAAATTAATTGAACCAATTAATTGATTTACGACACGAAAATATTGAGAGTAATTATTGTCCTCATTATAATTTTAGTGAACTTTGTTAAGTACAAATCACAGGCAGGCGTTAAACTTATGCAAAATAGGTACATGCGTGTATAGGGGTTATGTAATAATATATACAGTATTCGTTTCCGAATAACGCCGAGTAAAGTTGAATATCGCCGAGAGAATTAATTATAATATTATTATTTTTTGGAATGATTTTTCCAAGGTCATATTTAAATTTCGTTAAACTCAAGAAACTTGATACTAACATTTATACCTGATGTAAAAACATAACATAATATTATTTATATGATTATATAAATACATACAATTATGTATAAAATTTTAAAACAAACGTTGACTTATAAATCCTTAACAATAAAATTGATTACGTATATTTTATGCTAAACATTTTTCTAAAAGCCAAAAATTGTGAAATTTTTCAAACTTTTTATGAATCTTTAAAAAATCATAAAAGTAACAATAACAACTGAACAGATAAGAAACAAATACTTGTAGTTTCAACGAACCCGGGTAATTTTTATTGAATTTCTTGCACTTGAAACAAAGTCTAATTTACGAACAACCGTACTCAAATTTCAAACAATAACATGCATTTATATTTCGCGTTAAATTAAGCAAGAAAACTTTTTTCTTAGTATAGAATTTGCTTTCTCTTTTATACTTAAGTGTTTGATATATTTTCGACTATTCAAATTTTAAAATCCAATTGATATGTTTTGATGTATGTATGAACACAGTTTTTCTCGTAAAAAATGTAATAACGGCACGTACATTGGGAATTGAATTTACTTGAAAAAATTATATTTGAAAATTATCAGTAGTTTTTTAGATTTTAGAAAATTTTAACAAAAACAGCTTTTTGTTGTTTTTTTTTTTTTTTTAATCAAAGATTAATGATCTTTTGAATTTCTCTATTTAAGAACAGAAAATAAAATAAATTAAAATTGTACTATTTTTGAACAGTTCATAAAATCCTAAATAATGTTTTTCTTTAATTTGAACAGGAAAAATTATCTTAAATCTGATTAGTATATAATATTTTACAATACTGTGTTTTTTTTAAATATAGTATAATTAAAAAGGATTAGGTATTTCACATACACATTTCACTGGTAAAATTTTAAATTTCTAAGAGTTTGTGGACCGTGTTATTATGATACAATAGTTTTAGTACTAACCTGTACCGTATGGTCGAAATTATTAATAATTCTTATAACTCTAGTGGTAGATGATTTAGATATATTAAGGCCGGAAGTAGCGGAAGTCAATTCATTGGCATCAGCTATCGACTGCTTCCTGCTCATGGACGATTGTCTCGACCAGCCAGAACCTGTAGCTGCTGTGGCAGTGGTAGAGTTCCAACCCCCAGATTTTTTTCCGTAGTTTGCGTTCTACAAAAAATAAAAACCACACAAGCGTAACAAATATTGAAAATCTTAAAAAAAAAATAAATACACAAAACATCAATATTGAAATAACAAATCGCCAATATTACATTTCAATATTTTAATCGTCAGACAATAACAATAATAATTACAAGAATCGTTTCGGACATGATTTGAGGACCCAACACAAATTTTTCAAATCGCGCTAAACAAAATACGAACGATATTTTCATATTACCATCGTACATGATTATTGTTTTGAATAAAAATCACCACGTTCTTCATCTAGAACGTAACGTATATAACGTATGTATATCGAAAAAAATGTCAACCTATCTTCGAGCGAATGTAAATATTAATATCAAACAATAATGTTCCGGTAAAGATGTATGTACTATATTATGCTCCGGATAACAACTATAAAATAACGTCGGGTGTTTTTTTTTTAAATATTAAAGCATGACGAAATCGTGTACGCTGGCGAGCAAGTATTCGCTGTAATGAATATGTTTAGTACGCATATAAAAACGTGTACGTACTAAGTGAGGAGGTTGATCGGAGACGAATCTATAAGACGTTTCCATAACGCAAAACGACTACGGTTATTGCGACGGTGGCGGCGGTGAAAAACGATCGCGGA
Source organism: Drepanosiphum platanoidis (assembly GCA_948098885.1). Classification (NCBI taxonomy): domain Eukaryota; kingdom Metazoa; phylum Arthropoda; class Insecta; order Hemiptera; family Aphididae; genus Drepanosiphum; species Drepanosiphum platanoidis. The sequence goes on along the minus strand of OX402534.1, from coordinate 6,721,489 downwards.
AAACCGTCGTTTCTAGCGGAAACGTCGTCATCGTACATGTGTGCGAAACACGACCGCGGCGATGGTTATGCGTCGAGCTGGACCGTGCAGACGTAGAAACGTGTTTTTTTTTTTTTTTTTTTTTTAAAAATTTTCTTACGGATTTTAATCGGATTTTTTTTTTCTATCGGAAAACGCGGATAAAAAATAATAATAGAAAATTTAATTTAAAACAAAACAATTGACGGAGAAATCACAGGCGAGACTCATACCTGTTCGGCGTGCTCGGCGATGAACGAGTGCAACACGGTAAACGCGACTGCCATTCCATTGGTGTGCGCGACGATCGGGCGGCGTCGGAGGCGCGCTGCTGAGATCGCGGCGGCGACCGCGGGAACAAGAGTCCCGTGCGAAAAAAAATTTAAGCGACGATCTTTCGAACGGACGAAACGCTACGGAGCGATTTGAAAAATTATGATTTACGCGACGACGACAAAACCGAAAAGCCGGACTATATCACTCGGCAGTGTTGTTTTGATTTTCGAAACGCGGACGCGAGACTTTTTCGCCGGAGACGATCCCGAGACGTGTGCCGTCGTAGACCGTGTGCGATCGCGGCCGCGGGGGTAAAGAACCGGCGGCGGCGGCGGCGCACATCCAAGGTCTGGGGCGCGACGGTCAAGACACCGTTTACTATAGCCCTTGACCATCCTCGCGGGCGCAAATTTTACGACCGCAATTACATCGCCCGCACGACCCTCGGCAACCCTTTCCTCTGACCCTTTCCGTCCGGTCCGCACGCCTTTGCACGGACACCTCCTCGCTCGCGAGTCACCGACGGCTGCGACGACGACGACGACGACGACGACGACCACGAGCGTTTTAATAATGATTATAATTATTCTCTCGCAAACATGCAAAGGCGCAGAGCGCGGACTGTTATACGAAGTGTTTCGCTATTATTATTATTATTTTACGCGCTACGGTTTTATGTACAGGTATAATAAAACCGTTTTAATAACGGCGAGCGTATTGTTTCTGCCGGCGGGTGTGCCGGCGGCGGACGTGCACCGCCACTTCCGGTCGTTGTCGCGCGGACGTTTTTTTTTTTTTTTTTTTCCCCACTGCAGCACGTGATATCGACGAACGTGCGTTTTCGAGAGAGGATACACCGCGCCGCGGCGCGCGATAAATAACTCGAGCGGTTATGATTTACGTCGCCGCGTCGTCATCGGCGATGTAGGAGGTATACGCGCGCGGTGGATTTCCGATTGGCCAGAGGTCAAGGGGAACGACGCGAACACGAATCGGAAAGTTTGAATCGTTCGCAGTCGTTTTAATGGGCGGCGACGTGGAATTTTCGATAAGGGCGTGCTGCGAATTAAATATCATCTTATCGAGTGCGGGGCGCCGACAATTTAGAAACGTCGCGTCGAGGTTTGATATTATTACAATCCAATATATACGTATATACGGAAAACACCGATATTATGATTTATACGAAATGTAATTTATTCAATGTTTTCACAAAACTATAAAGGATATAAGGACTATAAGTAGTTACTACAAAATGTGTCGAGTATAATAATGTCATGTATTTGTTGAATATAAGAACCAAGAAGCGTTTATTTTATATTTCACGTTGCAAGCGCATTGCATTAAAGTCACTAAGTATTAAAAAATTAAATAATATACGCTGTTGTGCTGACATATTAAGAGTACTATTTGAATTAAATTAAAAATCGATCGAACGTGATTCTTTCTAAAAAGTAAGTTTTGAAAATGTTCAATGAAACGACGGATGTTTTTCGAAAAACGATTCATGGTTATTATTGGTATAAAAAACGAATCGTCTCGTACTGCGAGTGAGAAATTTATTTTTTGATATAACAAGGGCGCCATTTGGAGGGAGGGTTGATATACGTCTAAGGCGTATAATCGCATTCCTATTTTTCCTGTGCTTGGTTTTATTTTATTTTATGACATAGACCAAAAGACTAAAAGATGTACTAAAAACGTATAATCAATTCAATTATTAGATATGAAATACCCCAAGAACTCCATTCGTGCATCAATAAAATGCTTGTGTTTACTAAGATAAAAAAAAAACGATTGAATGATGAAAAAAAATGGTCTGCTTAAGTGTTAGCATCCCTATTAAAAAAAATTCAAATGGGGGTATTAACCTGAAATAAAAGTAAGGAAATTGTATCTAAATTTATATTATAGAATTTATACTAAGTAATCCAACATTTCTAACAATAATCATTACATAACGTATTACATTTAATAATTGACTATAAGAAATTGTAACAATATACCTAGTGCGAGTTGCGAATTAATTTTAATATGAATATTAACCCCTAGGTCGTTAAATGTTTATTATTATTTATTTTATGTTACATGACCTTTTTCAACCGACCAAAATCACGAGGAGTCCTTGACCGTTCTTGGGTCTCATGTGAACAACTCAAGATCTCTTATAAAAATGTTAAAATTAATCCGAAGGTCATAGCAAAATGACCACCGACACGAACGAAACCGAAATCATAACATACCCGCAGTATTATACGTTGATACAATGCATGTATATTATATATATAAACATCCTACCACTTGGTTAACATAACACGAACGAAAGGTAATTAACTTAAATTATAATACCTAGGGTGGTATCGCTACTTTTGGGTCATAGCAAGTTTTACTATACTCCCTAGACAACGTTTTTTTTCCCCCCCAATGCCATTTGTATATTATGGAAATGTTAAAAAGGGAAGAAAATATAAACAGATATGAACAGATACTGATAAAAATGCGTGCAAAAAAAGTCTATGCGGTATATTTTAGGTCATTTTTTGAATGATATTAAAAACGTTGCTGCATAATGTGTTTCGGCTTGGTCGCTATGGTCTTCATAACTAGTATGAATACTAATTTATTGTAAACTATGATGAATTATTACGGTCGAAAAGATTTATTGTAAAATTGAAAAACGTTAATAATTGTATTCCTTCGTCATTGTCGTATTTGTAAGCAAAAATTCGTAAGTCTATGTTGTTTACATTAAACCGCGAAAAATTCACAATTTTTATGAAGTTCGAAAATTATATTTTCATGAAATCAGGTATTTCGGCCAATTTTGGTTAAACGATAATATTATTGTAGTCATTCTTAAATAAAATCACTAATAATGTGATTTTCTTGTTGAACAACAATGATTTATTGTAATATTCTATTGGTTTAAGATTAAGTTGAAATAATGGTGATATTCATTAAATTTAATTGGTTCCTATTAACTAGCTACGAATAATATTTTGCTTGAAAGTATATGCAAGTTCACAAAATAACGAGAACAACTTAATAAATATTCGTTTAATTCAATATGACAAGGTTTAATGGTTAGCGTGCAAATGTGAAATGGTCGTAATATAGTACTTAAGACTATTCAAATCAACACTAATAATTATACCTATGTGTACATAATAGTACATATTAATTTATGACTCTAAATTGAGAAAACTTTATTTTACAAGGTTACGACCTCTTTCATTTTTCGTTATGGTTTTAATTATTTTAATTTAAGAAATAAAACAAAATGTATGCCATATAATATTCAAACAAAGTATTTATTTAAAAACATTTTTAGTTGGACTGTAAATAAAGATTTTATTTGAATTTCAAAATACTAAAATATGTAAATAATATAATATTATAATCTTTAATCAAATAATATTCGACTTTAAATGTCTCAATTTTAAACAAAAAAGAAATGTAAATTAAGCAGTTCATATTTTTAGATTGTAAAGATGATAATTATTATACTGTGATTTTTCAATTTAAAGACTTATAAAGTTATTAATTATAATAATAATGATTATTTAAGAATATAATTTTTATTATACATATTTGAAAATATATAAGAAAATATCATTCAAAATTGAATACTCATCACTGTCTGTTATTTTAAAATATAATAAATATTTCATTGATTTATTTTATATTTCAAGTAGGGCAGAAAGTACATTTTTAATCGAGTACATAATGCAGTATTTTATGTAATTCGTTCACTGTTATATACATGATGTTTTAAGATATTAACATTATTAATAATTCAATTATTATATAAAATCAAAATTATTCAAACCTATTACCTATGTATGTATATAATAATGTCTGTATTTTTAATTTTTAATTTGTTTTCGTCATGCATGTTTTTGAATAGTTAATATACGTATCTAACTGTTTTATATATATATATATAAATGTATATTTAAAAAGAGTTGAAAAAATGTATTTTCCTAGTTTTTATAAAATTGGGAAAAAAATAAAATTCATCTTGTTTCATAATTTTACAACTAAACAAAAGAACAAAATATATTTTTATTGTATCATATTATAATATGAGGTAAGAAATTAATTTTAGATAAAAACAATCGAGAACTGGAGACAAATACATTGATTTCGAATGTAATGAATCAAATAAAATGTAATCTATATAATTATATAGACTTACTGTTTACATGTACCTATGTAAAAGAACTTAAATAATATTATTATTTTTTTATATGAGTAGAAAATTTTTATTTTAGATACCTATATATTATTATTTGAGAAAATGTTAAATTTGAATATGAGTTTTATAAGTGTGTCATTATAGTAACTATTGTCAACTTAATTAATTAATTTAAAATTAGAAACACTAAACTCCAAATGTTTAATTATTGGTTTGACTTACCAAGTAAAATTTTAAAACTGTAGGATTTCTAAAAGAATTGAAAATTAACAGTTATAATAATGAAAACATTTTTCTAGAAAAAAAATTTTAAACAGCCAAATCAAAAATTTACTATATCAATTAAATAATTGAATAAGGTAATCGAATTTACGGTTCCGCGGATTTCGTACTTTTATTCAATATAAGTGAAGTAATATATTCACCTATAAGACTCACGCGATCTGGTGTTTTATATTATCATTATGCTAAAAAGCTTATACTGCGAATACTTGAAAAGCAAATTTTACCCTTAAACTTTATAAATACGTACACTGGCGCCACTGTGGTTTTTACTGTAACTAAATTATCCCTTCCCTTCCTGAGACATGAGGTGCTCCTCCTTAAGTTTCCATATCATCTAACCATTTTTATAATACAAATAACATTGATTTAAAAAAATAACAAATACTGTATCAAATAAATTTGACGACAATGACTTTATTTTATTTCAATTAAATAACCGAAATTATTGAATATATTTAAAATTCAAATTGTTTTTAATGTTTTATGAATAATGGATCGATTCATTAAGTTAAAAATGTAAACAACTAAAAATGTTCGCTTTTATCAATAACGAATTTATAATAATTAATATTCAAGAATAAATGATGGGAATATTTAATCTGACATATTTATTTTTTCGGAGGAAGTTAATTCCCCTAGCTTTTAAAATTATAGCCATATCTTATGAACATAATCTGTGTTTAGTTTTGAAATAATTACCTTTGATGCAAGATTTCAATGCATCACAAGATAAAGTTTGAAAACATAATTTTGGAATTATCTATCATTTATAATTCTAAGTACCTATATCATAGTTTAAAAAAAAATATTTGACACATAGGTATCAAGACCAACCTCTCATGGACTAGACTGTTTTTTTTACGTTTAAAATTTTTTTTTTACTTGTGATATTGAATAACGAATCTGACAATATTTTTTGAATAAATAAACAATGTTTTATAAACATTAAATTAAACATAACTTTTGTTTCATATTTTCTTTCGAGAATATAATATCTCACAAAAATATGCAAAAAACTTAGTTTAATGTCGCATTAAATTCTTATAATTTAATACGTTCCGTTATTTTGTTTTTTTTTTTTCAATAGAAAATCATTAATAAAGATACCTTGAAACTTTTATAAGATGATACCACGTACGATTGATCGTCTTCTAACTGATCTAGACTAACTACCCTGACGCCATCCATAGAAAACAAGTATCGCGCACCGCGAGGTAAATCCATTCGGGTTGATAATTTGTCTAGCAATGCTTCTAAATTTCCAATGTCTCTCCCGGGTCGAAAGCGCAGCTCGAGTCCCGGAAAGTACAAATCACCATTTTTAAAAAATGTTACCTAAAAATAAATCATTCATATATTATAATATTATATACACATACATAGTATATATATATACATTATTATTATAACTAAAATTTATTTTTTGTTTAATTATACTTTTTAATTGTCAACCACGAGTTTGACAGCATAGTAATAGACCAAGACTTTATGTGCATTATTTATATGTTAAAAATATGATATCAATATGTCTGACTGGCCTATAGCAACATCATAGAAACATGCATTTAACGATGGGAATATTTTTCAGAAATACGAATTGAATAAAATAATTAATTTCTACAGGACAGTATCAAATATTAATTTTGAATAATTAAGTTAGTTAAGTCGCATTGTATCTCATCTCAGTAAATATCTGACCAGCTCAAGACAAAGTGTTATCATATTATTTCAAACATGAACACAATTCACATAACAATAATATTTACTCCGTACGTTATATACTTATATGTTATAACAGTACTGAAGATCATAGCACATTTATCGACACATTGTCTGACTTGTAACTAAACAGTACATTGTACTTACATATTTTTTAGTATTAAAAGAAAACCATATGTATTGTGATGAGATATGTATTTTTTTTTTAAACAATTCGTTTATACTTAAGTAAAATAAATTCACTTGTGGATACACGTGGATTAGTCAAATTATATAATTGTAAATTGTATTCAATTATAATTTTATGGGAAACCCTACTATTCGCATAGCGAAAAAACACGTTTTGTTTTCTACTTCTATAAACGTTTCGATAAATGTCCTCACTTTTCTTGCTTTCCAATACGAGAGATGATTATATTTTTCTTTGGCTACTCTAGACGCAGCCAGTCCAGGAACCGGAGCCGGCATTACCGATGAAGTTTCGCTGCCGTTGTCATTGCCCGGACTAGCCGCTCGGCTGTTTGGTACTCCCTGCCAGTACCCCGGTGGGCCCATGTGTCCCATTTGTTGAGTGTGACGCGATACCTAATAAATATATTAATTCGCAAGTTTATTATTCAATAAAACACTGTTCATCGACATTAGCATAACAATTATTTTCATATAATATTCGTACGTTTAATATATTGTAAATATATTAGCACACATTGCTCCATTATAATACTCTACTAGCGAGAATTTTATTTTTATTATTAGAAATATTTAATGATTTTTAATAAATTGTTCATACATTAATAATAATTTATTACTGTTCAATTGGTTTTTGTTTCAATTAAATTTATAATTTACAAACTGCTTATAATAATCATATACCTTCTTTATTATGTTTTATCGATACGAATTAAAAACAAATACTGTTGTTTATTTTATTATATACGCGTTAACACAAATAATTATTTATTTAGTTCGTGTACTCGCCGTAAAACTATTGTTTTATTTTTATTTAATTTTAAAACTCTGAGTTCAATGCGTTTGTTGTTTAATAATATCGTTATTAGTACAATATTAACGTTTTAAATAATTATATTTATATATTATATATGTATGTATGTACTTTAGTATTTATTTATAGTCTTATAGAAATAAATAATTATTTTAAATTATAATCTTTACGATAGTTAAAAAAATATAATAACAGTGACACTTTAGACTTCGAATCGCTTCGATATTTGATGGGTCACGTTTTAACAAACTGTATCACTTAATATATCTCGAAAGTATGATATTTAATTTGTAAAATGGTACATACCATCATTGACTTAATTATTATTGACACATATAATATAAATATTTTAAATGTACTATGTTAACGGGTGTTTTTATACTTTACAATAGTACAAGTACAAGTTTTTCTTTTAATTTCATAATTTAAAGGTTATACTCCGTCTTACTTCTTGGTACTCTTCATCTTCACTTTCAGACTTGTTATCTAACTGAGGTACATTTAGTCTAGCAGGGGCTACAATCTCTTTCACGTTTGGTTCATGTTTTTCTTCACCGGTTTCTGAGGTCGGCATAGTTTCCCGTTCTCCCATCGTGCTGGACGGCCGGGATGACGGTTGAACAATGACCGTTGGTGCTAGCATTTTGCCGGCTCATTAAGAATGTTTCATCTGTATAGAACATTAAAAATAAATTAATAACACGATATTCGTAAACGTTCAAATGTCGATTAAATTGTCCAATCGAAATCTAACCAAAACTAGTTAAGGCTAATTAATCCTAAATATATTAGTATATATATACTTTATCTTTACACTGTGTTAATCAACAATACCATAATACATACATACCTAATTTTCATGTGAATATTTCATCGCATAAAAGTTATAATTAACCATGTCACACTCCAAACTTGATGTCCTGTAAAAAAATAATAAGTATTAATATATGTTCTATAAAAAGTTATATTTTTAAGATAAATCTAACATAAGTTACTTTTCTGACAAAGTGTCATCAACAGGCAATTTTGTTATTGTTATTTTTATTTTAGTTTAAAAGCACGATCAGTTTAACAGAAAAGTATTTAATAAATAAGTGGCACTAATGATAATTATGCATTTATAAAAGTATATGCTCAGAAAATTAAACCTAAATATCGACAAGAAAAAACGATATGCGTAAGTACTCGTACATTATTGTAGTATATCTCCATTGAAATTTGAAATATAAATTATAACCATCCCATCATATCATGTGAACTTTTTAATTACGCATGTAATAAACTCTCAACCAAATCATCCTCGTTAGAGGTATTTTCTCGAGACACAATCATTAGCTGTATTACATTAGCAGTTTTATTATCGAGAGATATAAAAATTAAAGCAATATTACTGTAATAATTAGGATTTAAAATACCCTCATACCCTCATTAAAAGTAAAATCTAAATCACATTTTCACCAAAATAAATTTTAAATGATTAGAATACCCCAATTATTATCTACAGCCTTGTCTTGGAAATACATATTTAGATGCATTTTTACTCGTGTTTGTAGAATGAAACAACATTTTAATATTAGTGAGAATTTAAAAAATAGTGTTGTGATACGTACGGAAGTTGGACGTTAGAGTCACTTATGTATCTAGAACAGAAAGCTGGACATACTAAACTATTTTGAATGCACGTGAATAAGACTCTGTACTCTGAGTTTAGAAGAGATAAATAAAACAATGAATTAGAATCTAAACAAAAATTCTGAATGCACTCCCTTGATGCGTTTAAGTTGAAAAAGAGATTTATTTTGACAAATAAAGTTGACAATAGTCAGACAAATGAGTAGGAAATTATTATAATATATGCACTTTATAGTGTAGACTCCATGATATGTATAACGGCGAACATTAGTACCGAAATCAGATTTAAATTAATGTTATTATAAATAGTATAGATAATAATATAAACTGCATAGATTTACTACAATGTACATATTATATTTATTTGATGGCGCTCGAAAATATATTATTATTTACTATCACATATCATATTATACATTAAGCAAACAATTGATACAATGTTTTTTTATGTTTAATTTAAAATCACTATTCTGCCTTCGTAAAATAATTGTACATTAGAATTACTTCAATAGACCTGCGAAAATATTTAATAACGTGAAGCTTTACTTTGTAAATTGTGTATAGTACAGGGTATAAGCACTATAGGTATCGTAATAGGTACTTACTTTTTATATTTTCTTATTTTCACAGAAACCAATAGACACAAACGCCGTATAATGACTAAGCGACTGTAATAAATAAATAAATAAATAAATAAATAAGTGATCAAATCAAGAACACGAGAACATAAATCGACAGATTTTTTTAAGTAGAGCAAAAATGTTAACGTCAACTGCCGTATTCGTCGTGTACTTGGTATGTACAGCGGTAGAACTACGGATGGAGTTTTGCAGGCCGAGAAAGCACACCCCTCGCGCTACTGGCGACTGTTGACCACTGGTCACGCAATTCTTAGCCAACCACGTCTGTGCCTAACATATTACCTTGAGCTCAATAGGTTTTGCATGGGCATTACAGCTGGAAGGGTAAGTTTCGTTGGCGAAAATGTGCAAGACACAAAATCAACATGCACGCGTCATTAACCTGCGATCCAAATCAACAAAACGTTATGGTGATATCGTTGTAAACGTTTCGCATACGATATTACAAACTATTATTACACTACCCATCTATTGATTCGGCGGACAGCATCAAATTGATAACGTGTATTAATCTATTGATTAAAATAATTAGAGAAAAAAAGCTATGAGACGATAATACAGACATTAGATTCCGGGACATTGGGGAATTATATCGTTTAACTTTGCTCAACTAGGCGTGAAAAAAAATAGCATACTATTAGTATTATTATTATAATATTTAGGAATCTGAGTGAAGCGAAGAACGTATTGATTTTACTATGATAAGTGCGTGTTTTTTTTATACCTGTCATCACGTTTTTGACTAAAAGAATTGGTCCGTTTTCAACTTTTCGATTGGTTTCTGCAGGTGTTATACCTACACATTGTCTTGTTGATACTTTGGAGGGTTAATTTTTTCAACTGATACTTCAGTTTTTATCAATTAATTACGATTAATGTCCTTGACAAGGTGTCGTTTTCCTTTCACTCTCCATATTGGGTCAATTTGTTGTAGAGCGTTTAAGACCCTGGGTTTTGTGATTCGAACTTCGACGAGCTCTATCTTCCCCATCTTCTTCACTCAAAACTTTGTATTGTTCTCTGGTTCGATCCTAACTAGAGTATCCGTCTGTTCACTGGGATCCGTATATGGCAACAGACTCCTCACATTTAGAACGAGTTCAAAGACACTCTTTATCATCTGCTACTGAGTGCATATCGTTTTTGAGTGTGTCATATTTTAAAATTTCAAAAATACAATTCTTTATTCTTTATACTGGAAAATTCGGACACGAATAGAACAAAAAAACACATTAGGTAACTAGATCTAAATATAATTATTGTTACCACTCTTGCTTTTTAGAATGTATATTTACTAAATAAGAAAACTCTAGACGTTCTACCAAAAATTGTAGTACATTTTTAAAACACATCAACCTTATCGTTATCGCGACGAAATGTACTTTTAATCGTTCTCGGCCAACTTTGTTTTAACTTTAATTATATGTCTAAACCAATATAAGAGATGGTTTTTCACCACCCGTCACATAAAACACAGTGTTTTTCTTTTACCATCGTCCACTTACTGTTTACGATTATCGCCGGTATTATAGGCCGCCACGTCGTTTATCACGAAATCATTACACTAATTAATTTCAATCAGATACATTGTAAGTAGTGGTATATCAATCGCCAAAATGATCAATAAAGTCTGTTGGTTAAATAACAAATTGTTATAAAGTTATGTTAATGTAATATATTATACTATGATATGCTATCCGGAATCCGATATACAAGAATGTGTTTTCATTAATGTAAATCTGACACAATCGTTTTTTTTATTCTCTACACATTTTTTTTTTTTCAACGCAGATTATTATACGCAACTAATTTGTATGCACAGTTTAATACCTAACAGTCTGGTTTTTAACGAGCATTTCACATGCTATAACCATATTAAATTTGAAAAAGAATAGAGTGATTGCGATAGATGATCTTCCCGTGTCTATTGTTGCGTAGCCATTTGCAAAATATTCACTTACATATAGCGAGGATTCGTTCCTAATAACGTGAAAATCATCTCAGACAACAGACGGATAAATAATATTCTAAACATTATTTTTAAATTTACTATTTATAACAATATTATTACCATCGATTATTCGTGTAATTTTTTCGTCGAGCAAACGAATGATAACTGAGCGCGTAAGTATACGTCTATTAAACACACAAATAATTGTAAAGACGTTTAATATCCTACCGTTCGTATCGTTGTAATCGTTCCGCTTCCAGTCCGTATTAAAATATCAGATATGAGTAAATAACATTTTGCACGATTTCTTTTTGAATCTTCGAAGAGTAGTTTTTGTTTTGTGGATAACTGCAATAGTTTTCGTAGCCGATGAATAAATTGTCATTAATCGTTTCGCCTAGGAAAAAAAATAAAAAATTTGTAATTTTAAAAAATATTATCAATATGCTCACTATATAAACATCAGTGTACCTATAAAATAATAATATGATTTTTATTTAATTTTATGTTTCTTCTCATTATCGACACGTCTCATGACTTGCGGGTTTCATTGTAATCGTCCAAATCCTTACTGGAAATAGCGAGGTACTTAGATATCGCAAGTACTTATTATTTTAATTTGAAAATTAATCTAATCTAACCTATAAAAAGTAAACGAAAATATTTGGGTTAAACACTCTAGTATATTTTAACGGTACGATAAGTTTTAAAATAATAATTTTTATTATTCGTGTTTGGAATTCAAATAATTATACATATTTTTAAACTCGTATATTTGGTACTTTATATACAAATTATTGTAGCGTGAGATATGGTTGGTTACTGTCGAAAAAAAAGATTGATGACCTGAATTTCGAAGCAAATTAGGTATTAGGTGTATGAGCTTTAAAGAAGTGGGTTTAATAGATATTCAAATTATTTTATCAAAGCGCCGATAATATTGTCCGGCTTTTAATCACTCGGAATTTTATAGACAAGTAGAAAAAAAGACCCGTAAAACATTGCGTTTGAATAAAATGTCGAAAAAAAAACTCGAATTATCGTCTTTTCTTCGTATAATACCCCGTTTATGCAATACGAACAATTATCGTGACTCGGCTTCTATAATAATAATAATAGATTACAACTCATTTTTTAACCTATTGTATTCGGGTCGGTTAAACCTCGACGATGATTTGACACATAGGTGTATGACTCATAGAGTCTAATCCGGATTACATTACATATTACATTAGATATTATATAAACATGAAGGTATATAGTTTATATATTTATTATTCTTACCTTACAACTACTTTTGGCACCGATCCGACAGACAATAACCATCGTATGAGTAACCCAAGAACGAATGTGTTTGTGATACACGACACAGTCGTCAATTATGGTCCAGGTCTCGGACGACTGCCCCTTTCGACGGTCCACGTTCATTTTTATTTTTTACCAGTGGGCTTCGATGTGTTAAATACGCTGATACTTATCATTATTCATATTCTTAGAGAAAAATCGATCTAGTAAAGCCATTATACGTACCTATCAGAAGAAATAACATAATTTTACGATTACAAATAACTATAATAATAATAATAATAATAATGTATTCGATTGAAATGATTTTTATACTAATGTATTTACAGACTAAAGTAAAAGTTTAGCAACGCGTAAAATTACTGGTTGGCTGCATAATACTGTTTGATTATACAGAGAAGAGCGTGTCTGACAATAATTCAAAGGGCGATGTAACTCAATAAAGACTTGGACAGACAACAATAACATTAACGCGTTTAATGTCTTGAAAATCGAAATCGACTTATCTATATAGTATTTATTTTTTTATATGATGTTTATGATTTTATTAAATTAAGAAATTAACTTCGTATTTATTTTGATTTCAATGAACAAACGTTCATACGTTGAAATTTGTAGGCAATATCGATATTATTTTTGATCAAATAAAAAGTGACGTTTCGAACACGTGTCAGAGTTTATCTTCCGAGTCGTCTTACTTTTGATAGTTTCCGCGGGAATATGTGAATGAAATGTGATTGATTTGAACACTATTATCCAACTGAAAAACAAAACTCGAATAAGACATTTACATTCGCGAAATTTCTCTCATGGAAAATATATTTTTAAAAACGTTTGTTACTTTATACGTACTTATGACCATTTACTCCGAGGTAACGGTGATTTTTTTTTCACATCTTGAGAAATGCACCACAGTGGAATTATTCGATTGAAGATTCAGAGTACAATTTCCCTTAAATAAGATTACTCGAGCTCGAGGGCGTTAGTATCATGCGACATCGGCATAACGTTTGTCAAAAATACATTCAACATAATTCCCAATAATCACATTAGTTATTTGCGAATCCATTACTTGTACATAGCCTACAATTTAAAAGTATATATACAATTTTTTTTACCGGAAACCGAACGAAATTCGGACATTTAATAAATTCTAATATTCGTGAACGCAATAAATAATAATATTGTGCGTTCGTATAGTACTCTGAACATATAAATTACAAAAGGCGTTATCAAAAAAATAAAAAAAGGTGAATTTTCTTTAAGTATAGTATAGTGATGAGAATCGATCGCTGTACGGTTAGATATAGAAGTCTGTCCTTCCGTTAGAGTTTTGTAAAAACAAAGAAAAGAGATAATTGAATGAGCTCAACTATACTTAGTTCTATATTAAACGACACGAGGTAAGAAGACTTAGTTTTTATTCGATTTACTGTAAAATTTTACTCTGTATTTATTATTTAATTAATTAATCAATGTAACGTAATTATTATAATTGGCCATTTGCTTCTAATGAATAGAATCGAAATTTTCTGAAACTTCCAACATTTTTCAGAAGTGTACGATTTAATAATTATATATTGTATACCTGATAATATTATTATAATACAAGTAAATAATAATCATTACTAACGCGGACATTTTTTCCAAAAATAATATTATGAAATGACTATTTCGGGTTTTGAGAAACACAAGAAATTAAATTAGTTTTAACTTTTAGTTGAAAAAATTAACTACCTATAATAACAATACAGGGTTATAATCGAAATATTAAACAGGACAAAAATTATTACGCTGTGAGATCTTCACGAGACACCCGAGCATATTCGTGACGGATGACGAATATGTGACACGTCTAGCTAAAAATTTATAATAATAATAATATCGTAACCGTATTATATTACACGAACAATTACAGACAAAAAAGACCGGCCCGAGAGAGGAGGAATCGCCCCCCTTTTTCTTCTCAATTTCCTCAAAACTCCTCTCAATTTCCCACTGCGGCTTGGCGTTCGTCACGTAAATGTGATACCAGGATAAACGATACACCGACGTTGAGATATGTGCCGGCCGAAACGCAGGGAACATTTTCGGGGGTAGAAGAAAAAATCTCATCGTTTGTTTCGTCAATTACGGTACGAATATGGTACGATGTTCTCCTGATACTTGGAGGGGAGGGTTAACTGCCAGACCTCACCAACGTTCGGCACGGCTGAGGTACCAAAGGGATCGGTAGTAGGGCTCGATTTGATTCCATAAAAATTAATTCGAATCGTTTTCCATTACCCGTATTATATAGTGATATATATATATATTCAACGACAGCCCAGGACACACTACGCGGAATAAAATTAACAAACGATACGCATATTGGACGGGATAATGATTTGTAATATAACAGAACACGTCATAATCGGAGTTCGCGCCTCCTTTGCGCGTTTTGATATTTTTTCGAGACGGCGGCGTCGAGAAAAGAAGAAAACACATACGCGCTTTCCCGAGGAGTACCCTCGGAGGCCTGGGATTTCTAAACCGTGCGCGTCGTTTTGAAAAGTGGAAAGAAAAAAAACGCGAAACGCGCTAAACGGTCCGAACGTGCGCGCCTCTCACTACTCTACCCGGCTATTGAATGAAATTGATAAACAGCCTTTCGTGACTGCCGTGTGACGCATTCGCGCCGCCGTCTATTATACGGCAGTCGTATCGTCGCCGGGGCATTACACCCCCGCCACGCAGACACGCCGAAAATCGTAACTCATAGCGTGGTCAGGAGGTCTAGCGTACGCCACCCATTGGCCTACTTACGAGCTGTGTGTGTGTGTGTGTGTGTGTGTGTAGTCGTTTTCCTATTATATATACGTACGCAAGGATCTCCTTCGGCGCGTTTGTATAAACACACGAACAGGAGGTATTCGACTGGGGGTTCTGAAGGGCGGGGCGAAATGGGCAAATTGTCATGTAGCTATTCGAGACTTCGGCGCCCCGAAAAAGAGGGTAAATCTTGATCCGGAATTATTATTCGATTTTTCAAATTCCAACTACGACGTGGACGTTGAAAAACACGTCTCTATGTTGTATCAATCCGTGTACGCCGCCGGCGGTATCGTTTGTAATTTTTCATACCTCCACGATGATGATGATACTACGGCGTGTGATATATAAACGTTTTAAAATACGATCGGCAGTAGAGAACATTTCACGACGATGGCTGAAAACAGATATTATAGTTTGTCGATGGCGCATTGGCGATTCGCGAGCCGCGCTCTCTCGACCATTTACGGACCCGGGGGGGGGGGGGGGGGCTTCGTGAATTCGGCGTCTCCGCCGCCGCCGGTTGGACTCGAAATCGTCGAGCTTTTGAAAACAACACGTTCTCCGTATTGAGAAACGACGTTTATGATATGAGTCTCGTGTCCCATACGGTCTCGTGCCCGCGAGTGTTGTCCGTCAGAAGACGACTTAGTAAGTGTGGGGTGCGTCGACTGTTAAATCTGTACGCGAAAAAGAAAACAATATCTCGCGTTTATCGTATCGTCATGGCGAGTTCGACGAATTGAAATGTCGGTAGATCGATGAAAAATGTTGAAATCGTTTTGAAATCGCCAAAATATTGTTGTTTGAGTATGTTTTTTTCCTCCCCGACGGAATAGGTACGTCGGACAATATTGGAAACCGTTGTACTCGCGACCCACCTAGGATATTTTATTACAATTCGGTCGGTCGTAGAACGGTTTTTATTTTACCGACAAATATAAATATACGTGTACATGTTTAATCTACAGAGTAGTAATTATTACGATAAAAAGGTCGACAGCCCTTTCTTTAAGTGCCGTACTGTTTATTCCGTGTTGCCTTTGCTACGCGAACGGGTAACAATATAAGTATATAACATCGGTGTATTTTTATTTTTTTTTTTTTTTTGTTTTTTAAATTAACACCAATAAATAATATTCTTAAGTCGCGAGTGTTTAAAATACACCACTCGAAAATACCTTGACCTATTTACGGGTAATTATCATAAGCAACAGTGACGGCTAATTTATATCCATCCCGGTGTTCGATTACGGTTTTCTGTAAGTGTGCAAACGCGTTCGCGGGCATCTGTTGAGAGCAGGGAAAACGCATACCATAGGCTACTACAGCGAAACCTCTATAAAGTGGACATTTGTGAGAAATTACAAAATGTCCGCTAAAGGGAGGCACTAAGAGGATCTGTTATGTGTAAAAATCTATGATCTTTTTTGTGTAAATGTTTTTTGCTCTTCACAATGGATTTGCTAATCGACTACCATTAATGATAATCCGATCTCATCTTTATTTTTCAAGTAGATTTTTAAATTATTTATTGTTTTCCACTGGATTTGATGAAGAAATCTTCAACTGGATTCAAACTGTCGACTCATAATCATATTCTTCTTCTTCTTCTTCTGGTTGTTCGGTTTCTTCTTCACTCAAATTGTCTACATTACAATTGACTATATGCGATATATTATTAATGTATTGTCTTCTGTAAGGATATTATCATCGTTACGTATAACAGATGAATATAGTATTTTTATTACTTCAACATTTTCGATATGTACATGTATTGTGTCCATTTATGAGAGGTAATTTTTAATTTCGGTACCAGTTTTTAGTGTCCACTAATGAGAGGTATCCATTAATAGAGTGTAGTTGAATGAAAATGCAACGCGGGTCCTCTAAATACAAAGAACCGATGTCTGTGTAGAACAGTATAAAACAAAAATATTCAATTCAAATCCGTATTAAATCGCTTTAAATTCAGAGGAGGAGGAGGAGGTTGTTCGCGACATTGTTGGTCGACACAGGTAATAGTCGACGTATTTGTTCTGTTTGTTTATAAAAGCGTTTCGATTTAATAACTGTCATGATAATAATAACAATAATACGTAATAATTAATAATAACAAGTAATACGCGTCGTTTTCGGGATAGTTAGGTATACTCTGCCCCGCGTAACGGCCGACAAACAGGTCATCGGTGCGCGCGAGTAAAAATTAATATAAATAATAACAGTAATTATAGCGTCGAAAAACTACACGCGATAATCGGTGGAAATCGTTTTAATTAAAAACAAAAGGAAACCGCGGAATAGTTATGATTCATCGACACACGAAAAAAACTGCCGCACAATAACCGTAACGATTTTGGCAAAATCGTAAACGCGTAAGAACGTCGCGATTACGACGGTTTGCGTACGATCTGAAAATATCAAAATCGCACGCGTCAAACTCGATAACCTAGTTGCGCTACTGGATTACGCGAGATGTCCGATAAGCGAAATTTGAATAAACGTTTTTTAATCCTCCCGCCGTCGGGAATACACCGCGCCGCGCCGCCGCCGCCTCGTTTAACGCGAGCACATGTACAAAGTGGGTATTCGATCGAAGTGTATTTATACTATTTTGGCGCTTTCTTGCGGTTTGCGTGCACTTGTTTTTATTACGTTGACCCCGTTAAGTTGTCGCTTTAATATTTATATTATGGTAATTTAGTCTCTTTTTTTTTCGATTTTTTTTTTTCCTCTGTAGCGCTCCAACACAAGGGGTAGGTAACGAAATATGTGTGTAGACGTGTACGCGGCAATACGGGTATATTATACCGTCCAAATGAATAGCAGAATAATAATAATAATAGCCGTGTTTATGAGGCAAAGCAAAGACACGACGCAAAGGAATGATACGAATTTTTAACCGCGCCGACGACGAAGGAACTCGACGCGTGACTCCATCATACATTAAAAAAATAATATACTGACCTATATATTCGCGTATTTCTCGAAGGCGTGTACTCCGCCCGACGACGTGGTTTTTTATATTTATTTTTTTTTTTCATTATCATAAACAACAGCACGTGGGGATAATGGTATTACGACGACGACGACGTTTTCAAACGAGCATTTTTTCGACTTCTCCGCGCTCGTTCCTTTCGACCTCACAACAACTTTTGTATTGACCGCCGATCACTACTTTCGCACTTACCTAAAATTCCAAACGGTACAGTCATAAATCATAATATTGCAATACAATCTGGCATTACATCAATAAATATCCACCAGTGGTTAAAGGAAAACACATATATTTATTCGTTTTTTTTTTTTTTTTTTACACAAAATACAAAAGAATTTTTTTTTTACAAATGAAATTATTTAAAACTAATTTGGTTTAAATTATAATCATTATGTATACAATATTACAACCACGTTAGATAATATTATGTATTGCCGTAAAAAAAAATATATATATTAAATATATATATATATATATATATATGTTATAATATATGGTTAAGTTTCGTTCCTCGACTTTGATATACATAGTAGACACAGCTCATTCAAATATTAGTACATAAAATAATATATAATGTGTGTACTTATTTTATAACAAAAAATATCGTATAAAGTAATATATAGTCGTTTTTCAAGATAGCCAAACAACAAAAGAATTCATCAATGTATAATATAAAAAGCAATAAAAAAAAAAAAAAAAAATTAAAAAAAAATACAAATCTCAAGACACCGTTCTTTTGCACGAATGGCGATTAATATATTCACCGTGATAATAACATAATTGATTATATAAGCATATAATTACTATTGATAAATACAATATAATACTATAATTGATCGATGAATATGTTCAATAAGCAAGGAACGTGTAAGAATAAAAACGTAATACCGAATGTTTGGAAAATATGGTAGAACATCAAGTATAGAATATATTTTATTCTTTGAACATGTGATCATATTAAAATCACGAGTTTTTATTTGTATGTGTGTTTCAATGTTTTAATTTGTACTTAATTGACTATATTTATTGGGCGTATGCGTGTGTGTGTGTGTGTGTGTATGTGTGTATATGTGTGTGTGTGTGTGTGAGTGAGTGAGTGATTGTGTGTGTATATGTGTCTGTGTGAGTGAGTGTATTTGTGTGTGTGGTGTTTATTAGTTTGTTACTTAAAAGACTAAAAGTTTGGCGCCATATCTAGGAAGAAACACAAATTAATTATAAATTACTATCCACTAATAGTAAGTGACAAATGTGTATAGGATGTAATATTAATATTGCAAAATACATTTTGTCGTAGATTTTTAAGTATGTGTAGGTAATAATAATAATAATAATTAATACATTTTTATACCTATAATATTAATAATATTACAATGCGTATAAATATTCGTGTAACAAAAGCATTTGGGACATTTGTAATAAGTATCACAGTTAATATTTGGGTAAAAAAAAAAAAGTATAGTATTGTATAATTAAGACCTTATAGAAGTTATGAGTATACGTAATAAGAGGATGGGTTGAGCAATGAACAAGAAAAAAATATATTAATACTACTAGTATAGTAGTTGGGCAACAATAAAGAGAATGAAGAGCAAAAAAACTAAATGCAGAAAATCGTTTTTCTTTTTCTCACCTTTTATAAAAAATTGGTTTAAATCACCCCTCAAAAAAGTAAATAAATAAAGAATAAAAATAGAACGTGTGAAAAGTTTCTTTGGGACTTGAATGAGTATTTTGCCTATGAATGTAATGAGCAATGAAAAATAAAATATTAATTGGCGTGTAATTGCTAACACTTTTGTGTAAACATAGAATACTGTGAAAAATGGTAATTATTAACATAAAATAATGTAATAGGCATAAGCTAAAAAAAAAAAAAAGGTACAATAAATAATTATTAATACTCAATATAGTGTTTGAGTAAATTAGAAAATTAATTTTCTATAATACTGGAATTTATACACAGTACATACACTAAACAAACCGATTGTGCACGGAAAATTTCCTATTGATTTGTATTGTTTTCTCATTATTGCAACATACTAATACTAAACTAATTATAATGGTTTTAAATCATTTTGATGCGCACACAAACATATAAAACATGTTTTTAATTGTACACAAATACCTATGCTAGTAAATACTATCTTAAAAATCTAATTATACATAAGTTATATATAATCAACAAATTCAAGACATTGTACATTTGGAAACAAGATCGATTAGTTAGATTAAAAAACATTATCGAGAGGTTAAATTTTAAAAATATCAATTTAGTTGTCGATACCAATTGATAATAATAATAAACAACAGAGTGAAAAGGAGAATGACGTGTCTATGAAAAATGAGATATCCATACTGCTCGTTTAGATGTTATGAAATTCTAATTCTTTGAGATTAAATAAAAGTTGTACTAATTTTATTGCAACTATCGTCATAATAAATATAAGATATCAATGAATTACTAAGAATACATTTTTTCCAGTGAGTATAAAAAAGTTAATTCTATAGGTGTTAATAAGTTAAAAATGTAAAATATGGAAAAAGTATATAGACTAGTGATTTGAAAAAAATCACTCTTTTCACAATGTTTTTTCATCTAACCTTGTTGTTTTATTTACTTTGAAACAGCTACCGTTACTATTTACATCTACACTATACAGCTCTAAAGAAGAATGTTTTGATTTGGCAAGATAAAAAGGGAATTTGGCTTAAAAAAAGGTGTTTCTTGAAATGAACGATTAATGAATATAAATATTTAGAAATAAAAAGATTTAATAATAGAATTTGGTAAAATTGTGTGAATATGTTTAAATTTTAAACGTAAAAAGATAGATTTATAATTTATAAATTTATATTATTTTTAAGTGAAGTTATAATAAATATTATTTATAGATTAGTTATTAATTTTTGGATTTCAAATTTAATTTTAATTATAGATTTTTCATAAGTTTTTATTTCAATACATCATAATTAAAAAATATCGATTTCAAAAACACCTTTAAAGTTAAGATTTCAAGTCACCTACAATTAATTAATTAATTAAATAAAATCACTGTTACCAAACTATACTTAAAGCTTAATTTCCCAAAGTATGATGTAGGCGTTATTTTCAATTGTTGAACAACATGGTTGCTGATAATTGACATAACCGCGTCCACAGGACACTGTCACTAAAGTAAAATCTTTTTTTGACACATCCGATGTTCTCGCAAGTTGAACTGCTGATGATTCATCGGTTGATCGCAAAGACCAACGACTTGAGTTAAGAGCATCTTCATTTTTATCATAATCTTTGACACACATCAAACGGCCATACAAATCATATATATCACTAGCTAATGTTTTTGAGGGCGGACGTTTCAATACAGTAGGTGGATCTTGTAAGGGCACTAAAATAGATATTGGGCCAGTGTGTCCGTGATAAGAAACATTTACTTTGCCACTAATAATAGGCACACCTTCTAGACGAGGTAACGGTACAGTTAAGCTAATACCAGCATCAGTGCCAACCCATAAAAGCCCTTTACAAGCCATAAGAGCAGTGACATTAACTGGTGTAGCGGTACCTTTTAATCTAATGACATTTGATGCAATATTGATATCCTAAATAAAGGAAAAAAATATAAATAATATATGTATTGTCATTACTCAGAAATATTTACTATTTACTGTTTGGATTAAAAAATTACCTGTAAATGTTTAAATGTTTCAGTGTGGTATAAACAAACTGTTGTTGAATTCATTAAAGAGAGCCAAAGCCCAACCCCAGAATGAGCCAAAAAATTGACATTCTTTCCATGGTGAATGGTGAAATTTTTCTAAAATAAAAAAAGTTATAATTAAAAAATATAATTAAAATTAGTTAAATTGATATTTACTTGAAGTTCACCCGTAATGGCACTTAAAACAAAAACTTGTTTGCCACATGCCACGTATAGTGATAGATTAATGGGTAAAATACATGTTATAGGCGCATCTGGACCCAAAACTACTATCTCAGGCTCTTTTGATTGGTTACCTCTTCTATAAAGAAGTAAAGAGCCATTTGACAAAGCTACAAATACGGTATCACAATGGTGTTTGATTGCTGTAACTCTAAGGCTTTCATCTTCACCTGGTAATGAAATACTAGCCTCTTCTGACATATCAGCAGTATTAAAAATCAAAATACTAAAAAAAGATACCATACAATATTAAAAACAAATATATCTTGTTTATTTTATAAGCCATGTTAATGGTTTATAACACTTTAATCACCTTTTATGATTGGTACCCATCCAAACAGTATCTGATGCTCTGACATACTCTATAGCAGTTACAATTGTTTGTGGCAAGTCTAACGTTGTAATTTGCTTTAAAATGCAAGTATTATTAACAGACATAATTGCTATATGTGTATTCATTGGAATATTTGTTGTGCAAACCCACAAATATGAAAATTTACCACAACCAGAAGAATAAAAACATCCACATGTCACCTGTAGAATTTCAAAAATATAAGTAAAAAGTCAATTTGAATATTAATTTTATGAAAATAAAAAAGGAAAGACCATCATACCTCAGCTTGTTTACTAGAGGATGTTATAGGGTGAGCACCAACAAATAAAGGCATTTTTGTCATTGGACGCATTAACTCTTGATCAGGAACTTCCCAAGCTGGAGAATTATTTGGATCAAGTGCTAAACGAGCAAGTCTTAATTCTACAAAACATTTTGCAAGTTAAAAATAACAATACACAATAATTATTTCTAAGATTACCAGTTATCCAAGCTTTACGTATATCAGGATTTTCCATTTGAAAAGTGTATCCTTGACGGTTAATAAATAATTGGAGACAGCAGGAATCCATCCACGCTACTTGATCTCCTTTGTATTGCACTTCACATTGTATAGCATTTAAAACCCCTTTTAAATGATCTGGAGCAAGATCCTAATGAACAAAATGAATGAAACTTACTCGTTTGTAAACATTTATATTAATATATTATGGTATTTCAAAATGGTAATTGAAGTAAGTACAAACCAAGTATGTGCCTTTTAATGTTGATGCTAATTCAACAATACGACAGATAACTTCATAATCATGCATTAGATGGTTCATTTCATTACATAGATTATCAGTTGTAATACTACTTTGTGATGCTGTATTACCAGTGATTGTACGAGAAACACTAGGCAATGACAATGAATCAATAACCTATAAAATGAGAAAAAAAAATTATTTTTTATTATTTAATAGTAATATAATGAAATTAAAAGCAAAAACAATTCAACATACTTGAATTTCAGAAATTGGAAAACTCCATTTAAATGTTAATCTTTTTTGCGATGAACTATTGGAGTCATCTTTATTATTGACCGAAACACATACAAGTAAATCATTTAGTAGTAATAAACGTCGAGGTTTACATTTGCCAATTACTTCTCCATGACTTATTTCCTAAAAACAATTGAAATTATGCAATTTTATAGGTTATGTATGTGAGATAACTGTCAAATATTAAAATAATAATAACTAATAAGTAAACAAGACTTACACACATATACACAAATACTCGAATTTACTTGACTTCAATTAAATACTCAACTCCAACTCGATAAAATATTAATTAATAAGTCTATATTAATAAAGTTTTATTTAGCTTTATTTACCTATTTGACTTATATTTTTTCTTTAACTACTAAATACTATCATATTCAATATTTTTATCAATAATAGAACTACAATTTCCAAGCATTTAAGAAATTTTCAAATGTTTGAAAAACATTGAGTATTTGTGTAATTTCAAATACTCGAGTACTTGATAATTTTTGATTACTCGAATTTGAAACTCGTCTCGACTCAAAAAGACTTTCAAAAAACAATACTCGCTCAACTCTACAAACTTTGTGTATTCTAATTTAAACTCGGATTTTTGAAGACAGCGAAAAACGCAAAACTAACAGAAAACACTGTATATCATTCCAGTGACCAGTCTTAGACCCATTTTATATGTATTATTTGTATATTTATATTTAGAGCTGAAAATATATTTAAATATCAAACTTGAAAAATTACTAGACTTAATGTTTTAAACATAATGACATTTAAAAGAATAAATAATGAGACCACACTTCTAGTGCTTTTAAACCATATTGAGTTACCAACCCACTTACCTCAGTTAAGTACAAACAAAATAAATAATACACATTAAGTACTTTTAATTTTTATAATTACTTACAATTTGGGTAACATCATCTTGTCTCAAAAGACATCTATTGCTATCTGCTATTGGACGAACAGCTAATTTACTAGATACAGATTTCAGCATTTCTTTAAATGCTTGAGCTTGCTCACTTTCTCGTTTTCTCTCATTAAGCATGTCTGCTAATGATTCTAATTGAGTCAATGCTAACTGCAATGCCATTCTATCAGGGTGACCATAACTTGTATTATGTAGTAAATCCTAAAACAAAATAAATTTTAAAATATTTGTTTTTAACTAAATTAAATTTAAATATAAATACAAACCTGCAAAAAAAGAATAAATTGTGGGAATCTTTGAACAGGTTTAACCATTAAACTGTAAAAAGAAAGACGGTCATGGGATGCTTCTTGTCGATTCTGAAAAATAAAATAAATTCATTAGCATTCTACATAAGAAATGAATGACCTGTTAGGTTGTACTAACTTTTAAAAATTCAGCAAGAGATGCTTTTCTTTTGGTTTCTGTTTTTGCTAATTCCATAGCATTTAAAAAATTATTAATAAATCCACTATAGATGTCTAACACAATTGCTTTACTAAAAGATGATACAAAAACATCACCGATTCGATGATCACGATCCCAGTTAGCAACAGCTTCAGCTAATGCTATTCTAAACAGTGTATGGCACTGAAGGATCTCTGGAACTCGATGGAATAATATTGAAATTTTTGATTGACTTAAAATTGATGGCATACTTTGTTCCAGTGGCTTTTTGTAATCCTAAAATGGTAAAATATGCAATTTTAAAATACAAAAATAAATGAAATATTTGTATGAATAACTCACGTTCACAAGCCTATGGAGAGTAGCTAAATAAGAATTTTCACTTCTTACTATATCATCAACAATATATCTACGTCTTAGTTCTTGTTCAGAAATATCAGGAGGGGCTGGTGGAAGACTTGGTGGAATAAGTCGTCTAGAAAAACAGTCTTCTTCAACCTAAAAATAAAGTACAATCGATATGTCAAATTTAAAGAGAAATAAAAATGTGAAGTTTCCAAAATTTAAAATAATTTAAGGATTTAAAAACTCTTATCTTAAAAATAAAAATACATGACATAATTAATTATTAAAATAAAATAATCTAATAACCCTAAGAGAATATTTACAATTTTAATAAAGTAATTTGAATTAAAAATATTTTTAAACTAAAATGAATAGGCTTATAATACAAATAGTCCAAGTATCTTAAATCATTTTTTGATTAGGTATAAAATCACATAGAACATTTGATCAATGAAATAATCTTCAAAAATAAATTTAATTACTATAAATGTTGCCAAATTTATGTTTAATATGAAGAGATTAAAAAAGTATTTTGCAAACAAATATATATTTACTACTTTCGATAGCTAAGCTGTAATAACTAAAGATAAAAACAGCAAAAAAACTATCTTACACAATCATATTATTCTAAATCCATAAAATAAAATTTATTTTATATAATTGGAATAAATGAGAGTCAAAGTTAAATATAAATGTACCTCTGGCAGTAGAGGCATTTTACTATTTGGCCGAACATCTAGGTCATATTGAGAGCATCTTCTCAATGAAAACCATCTCGATAATAAACCAGGACTAGAAGGAGGATCTGGAGATGGAGGATTTTTTGTCCACCTTAACGTTTTAGAAACATTGTTTCTAGTATCATAACTTCTGAAAATAAAATTATGAATATGTCGATAACTAAATAAAACCATTCAAACATTTTTTTTATAAAAGAAAATACATACTTGTTACTTTCTTCTTCAGATGAAAGTTCTGGATCTCTGTCAGAGCTTGAACTTTTTTGAGATGGAGTATGGCGCTCATTAATAGTAGTTGATTGTGTTACTTCATCCCATGAATTTTGTCGCCACCGTACTGACTCATCTGTTTGTAAGAAATTAAATTCCATATAAGATTAGATCTACCTTTTTGATTCATTGCATTCTTAAACATAAGTCCAAAATGTACCAATATACTATACAACAAATTATAAACTAAAATGTAAATTTTAAACAAAAAGTTTGATACTAAAATTGTAAAAATATGCCAAATGTTAATACTATATATTTTTAAATTAATATTCAATACAATACCAAGACTTTAAATTAAGCTATTATAATTATTATTTGAAAAAATTATCTAACCCTTGACTGGGTCTTAAGTAAAGAAAATTTGAAAATGTAAATAACTATTTTCCATTTTAAATACTAAAAAATATTGACTCTCCAAGTATCACAAAATACATAAATAAGATTGAAAATTAAATACGTAGGTAAATATATATTTATAATTGTTTTTGTAAAAATAAGTTTTTATGGATTGAAATGACTAGTCTTTTAGAGGCGAAAGATTTATGTTTGGACCACTAATAAAACTGCAACCCATTTAGACAAGGATTTTACAAACCCGTTTGGTGCAGTGTGTTTGTCCACATTAACTAATTAAATTATTTCGGCTAACACGTAGTGAATATACTTCAAAACAGACCCAAAACCCACAGTTATCCAATATATATATATATATATATATATATATATATATATAAAATAAATGTAATAGATATCTGTGTATCAAGGTGTGATAATCTGTATGTACTTTCAATCTTCGAGGTATAATATTTATGTATAGTACATATAATTTTACCGAGCTAATGATTGCATCCCGATAATACAATAGTTGGAAACAAACAGTCTCAAAACACAATCCATCACAAATAAGACGGGGATAACTTGCTTAATAACAATATTATATGATACAGTACGAACTACGAATTATAAACATTCAAGCTACTCGTAATTACTAACTAATAAAAAAAATTCTACATATTTTTCAATATTTTTATCTGTTTGACGAAGTAATTTTACAAATTAATAGAAAAATATGTATATTATATTGATAAAAGTATTTTAAACCGTGCCAAAGACAGTCCCAAGTCTATTAAAACTGGTTGGGAAATGCTGGTCCAAACGGGCTGTATAAAAATAATATTCTTTAGCCCTAACGAGTTTTGTTTCGGAAAAATGGTCCAAACGCATCCTGCCCGTCTTTTAACTACCAAATTATGAAGATTAATTAAAACGGTATTGGTACACAATTACAATGTTATATATTATTAATAACTTTTACACATTAATATGTATAGTATTAATTTAATAAAAATGATAAATATTAGTTATAAGTATATTTAAAAGTGATCAAATTACCTGGAAGTGAAGTTTTACTTGGGCTGGGTGAAATTAATGTTGGCATTTTATTCCAAAATCTTTTTGTGCTAAAATGAGATTTACGAGGCCGACTTAAACTATTAGTACCACAGCTACTAGCATCACAAGCTACCCCACTATCTACACTTAAATTTACTGGTGAACCATCTCTTGAAGTTCCTAAATTGAGGCCAGATGAACCATTATTGTTTAAACATGCACCATTGTCAGGCATTATCATTGCTTCCATTGATAAATTTAATTCATCCAAAACCTTAAACAAATTAAATATATTTTAAAATTATGTTTGTAATATAAAATTGAAATTAACCATTATTATAATTAATATTTACCTGTAAATGTTTTGAATGAACATATCTAACTTCTTCGTCAAGTTTAGATGTGCCAATCTCTTCATATATGTTTTCTTCACGACCATATCGATTGATGTAACTATGTTTTGAACAAGCGTGTGGTTTGGCCGACCCATGAGGACCATGCTCATAATAAGCATAAGCATAATCTCCATTACTAGAAGCAGGTCCACTATATCTGGGACATGTGCGTCGACCATCAACATATTGCGGTTGCTTATCTCTTGACGCCATTCTAATCAGCTATGATATACCTAATTACAAAAAATGTTAAATAATAAAATACAGTACGACAATTGGTTTGTTTTAGCAATGGCTGATACATAATAAAAATAAGAGGATGGTGACAAAATAATTTTATAAATAAGTTACATCATTTTTATTAAATACTTAGTATTGTATCTAAAATATAACCAAATTTTAACATCTTTGAACTATAGGTAAACAAATATTTTTAAATGAAATAGAAACTTGATAATTTGTAGTTGTTTTATAATTAAAAACTTTAATAATATATATTTAAGTGCAAGTGTGAATGTGTAAAAGTACCTAGAGGTATGTGTATAAATAAAATATGATTCATCATAAATATCATACAAGCAATATGCATCGATACATATTAAAATGAAATTTCACTTTAAAATAAGATTAAAATTAATGACAAAGTAGTAATTATAGGAAAGATTTTAAAGTTAAAAATATTAATTTAAGCCTATTCTTTAATTTAATAGTTGTTATAATTTTTATGTTATCACTTATTAACCTAACCTCATCTAGATTTAAACCATTTTGATAAAATACATTATCCTGTTAAGATACAACTTATATATTTTATTTGGTTGTAAAATAAATGTTTAGTTGATTTAGTTGACTAATAAATTATGGTACTTGTATAAATTCGGTTCAAAACTATCAGTTTGACATGCACTTGAACTTATATTAAGATAATTGTACTTTCTAATCCTAACTTGCATGATTTCTTTGAGAATTATTCTCCAAACAAAACCTTACATGATTATGACTTGTATTATTAAAATTAATCTAGTGATATATTTTATTTTGTAGAATATTAATATTTTTCATAACTTATAAACTATATCTATGTATCTATATAAAGTACTCGAGTATACTAGTTATTATTAATAAAATAAATATTAAATACCTAAAAAAGATACCATTGTTACGGCAAGATTTCAGTTTACAAAACTTTTTCTATTCCATAATATATTGAAATATTTGTACAAAACGTTTTATTTCAATTTTTAATTTGTCTATATTTAATAAGTTACTTTTTTAGTTGAAATAATTTTATCATACCCCGAAGATTAAATTAACATATACTGTACTTAGAAATCAACACCTAATTCATACGAATTAGTACATGTAAAATAAAATATTATTTTAAACCACAAATCAATACCAGGAAGACTATTTTATACAATTTTCACGGTAATAATAAAATAATGCTTTTTAGAAAAAAAATTAAAAATTGTATATTATTGAAAGTGGGGTTGTTTTATTCACTATAGATCTAAATCGTTAGATATAAATTATTAGAATAAAGTATATCATAATATATAATCCAATATAAAGTTATTTCATGAACTACTTCGGGCGAGTTAGTCAAATGTGAACGATTTACATTTCAATTACTCCAAACGGAAAAAAAATCGAAAATCGTACGAAACGAAAAACTCGATTACGAAACGTTTTTCGATCGAATTTAAGGGTCGCTGCCAATTCGCAGGACAGTATAAATGTGATCATCTATACACGATATAATTTTCGGTGTATTCAACCGCCGCCGAGACAACAGGTAATCGGAGAAAATATACAAAAAGAGAATCGAAAATATACTTACATTTTCCGTGTCCATTGTCAATGATACGATAAACCAACGTTCAAAACACGAACGCTCGACGGAACATATTATTTTCTTTCCGCTGCATACGTACGTATTTGCCTACTAGACGATTACAACGCGCCGATACGATATATTCGATTTTATTATTACAGTATACTGGGGAATCGACGACGGAAGTCGGCGACGACCACGGTTAACGTCGCTGCCCGGACAAGCGAGTGAAAAAAAAATTAAACAAACGTTTACGAATTAACAGTAAAAATATTATAATCAGAATAACAACATTTGGTTAATTGACATTATTGGGGGAACGACTTGTGTGATTTGGGAGAGGAAAAAAAAAACTGCACTGGGGGAAAAAAAAAAAAACAAAAAATGACGGAGTGGTGGCGCGGTGGTGATCAGATTATTTATTTGGATACGTTTGGGTTAACAATGGCTGTGTTCAGAAGTGACCACGTTATCATCCGACACGGACATGTTTCCTCCAGGTCGGCGATAACGCCGATGATAACGATACCGTTCGGTAGCGTTGAAATTACAACGATAAAATCCAAATGTTTATTTTGGTCTACACGCCGTGTGTCTGTGTCGCAACTCCGCAAGTCTGAACGTCCCGACGTCACTGCTGTATCCGGCGACATTTTGCCGATTATACTATAGATCATACCGACGAGCCATAAGTTGTCCTCTTCACGAGCACCCGTCGTCGCTCTTGTGAGACCACGTCCGATTTCGCACCGTCAAAATGGCAAATCCGGCCGTTCCGCAACAGGAAAAAAAAGTGTCTCCAGATTCGGTAGTGAGTGGTCTGCTGCAGTTACTTACAATGCGTCCGTTTACGTGATTGATGGCAATTTTTGTTTTTATCCGTTCTCGTAGTTCTATAAATTCTCGCCAGAAGAGGAGCGAGTCATGAAGGAATGCAATCGCGATAGTTTTTACCAAAGGAGTTTGCCGTTGTCGTTGTTATTCAGTGCCGGAGCTTATATGGGCGTAAACGCCGGTATACAAAATTATTATTATTATTACTACTCTCCGTTTACAATATACCAAACTATAATATAACTAATATAACACTAAACAATATAACAAACTTTGTCTACAATCAAAATTTATTTTTATGTGCGTTGATTTGATTAAATGTTTATCGACTATTCAGACACTTGATATTATTATCACGTATATAAAGTATGTTTGTCAAACTTTAAACATCAGTCGAAATAAATATTATCGACTGAATAACTTTTGATATGTGTTAACAGTGGCTGTTTATTATTCGCATACAACATATCAATTTAATCATTTAAACTTACTGAAATTGATTCTAAATTCTACATTTCGTGTACTATTTTTATCAGGCTATTTGAAACGAAGCGTTAAGCTCGGCCCGTGGCCCAAAGTATTATCCAGTGGTCTATTGGGTTTTTTTGTTGGTAAGTTTTCTTATCAAAATGTATGCGCTGAAAAGTTGATGCAGATTCCTGATAGTGAAATTGGACGTGTTTTGAGAGAACGCCGAGGAAAAGTGAACAGTGAAACATTTGAAGGGTATTCAGAATTTTTTTAAATTATTAGTGTGATGTAAAAATTAACCAATTTTGATTTTTTAGAAATGTTTATCCTACCTCATCGGGCGGTTCAGATTCTGAAGTTCCATCGTTTTCAACTGATTATAAATCTGATATAGATATTGATGCACATAAACCTATACATTCTTTAGATACAGATTACAGACCTAATTATGATGGCAAGTTGATTTATATGGACGGCAAATTAGAAAATTAAATTATACTTTTTAATTTTAGGTCTATCAGGAAATAAAGAAAATGAATATCCATTGTCAAGTTTTAATACACCTACTTCTTATGATGAACTTAGAGCTAGAAATAGGCAAGAACACGAAAGAACTCAGCCAAATAAACCGATTTACAGGTAAATAAATCAATCGACTATGGATTTATTTTAAAATAATATAAACAGTAATATTTTTTTAAGATTATGTACAATTATATTATTGTCATGTCAATAATTAAATGAAACAAGTTGTTTTCATTTGTACTAAGTTCAAAATTTAGAATAAATTAAGTTTTCTATGACAATTTTCTTTCTATAATATTGTCTTAATATAAAATATAATTCCATTTTTGATTCAGACCACCACCTCCATCGAATAGTCAACCAATATGGGATAATCAACTGTACCCACCGTCTGATCAAATGAGAAGTCCTCAACCTAAGGAATCTCGTAATCAATATGGAGATGTATTTAATTGAGAGAAAATAACTTTATTCTGTTTGTTAAATGTAATTAGTTTGTTTTCTTATTGTTATAAATATAATTTGTTTAGTTTTAATGAGTAAAAACGATGCTTAGTAAATTCTCTGTGTGGTATATAAATTACAACTTACCATTTCATGTCTAAAATCATCAAATATTTGTTTGATATATAAATGCAATATATTTTTTCATTTTAAATATTAGTTGATTTAGGCAGAATAGCATTCATATTATTATTAGTTATTGAATCACTTGATGCCATTATTTAATACTGAGTATTGACAATTTTCGATGTTATATTATGCTTTAAACGGACCTTAATTTGAGTCTGTAACAGAAAAGCTATAATTTTTTCATCATTCTAAAACTGAGTAATAAATAAAGTAAGATATTAAATACAAATACAAATCCTTTGATATTTAAGTCATATTTTATTTTATAAATACTTGCTAATGATAAATTCAATGATAATCCAAAAATTGTTTGAATGTAAATCAGTGTAATTTATTTATGAGATGTTGACAATTTATTAACTTAAATAAGGGCTCATAAAGATTTAATTTTATGTTTTTTTTTTAATATTATTCTATTTGCTTATTTGCTCAGTTATAAAAAAATCACCTTTTAGCGTATAGTAATTGTTTTAATATTTTTTATATAAAGTCCGTCGTCCGAACGAAAAAACAGCTAAAAGCTCCTTAAATGAACCTAAATTTTTATACGTAGAAAATACTTAAAATATATGTATAAAAATAATTGTTTAAGATTAAAATTATATACTAAGCATTTCAATTAAATGTTTTAAAAATATTTACTATTCTTTGTAATAAAACAATTAAAACTTCATTATAAATCTTCATATTTTGGACACATAATAGTATTCAGAACAGCTTGTTGTGGAATATTTTTTTTTACAAGTTTCATTGAGCCACCATCTTCGATTTTGCAGTTTTCGTGAAAACGTACTCCTTTTGTCCCCAAGTTTTCTTTAATATTTTCTTTAGATAAAGACACTGAAAAATATTATTTTATTATTTTATTTAAATATTGAATATTGAAACTTTTCAATATTTAAATTTATCAAAAGATAATTATTGCAATGAAAAAATATGATTTAAAATTACTAAATTGAAGATGATTACTTTTAGATTTTAATTGAGAAAGTTGTTGCTCTAATTCTTTTAGTTGGAGTTTATCTCTTCTCATTTCTTTTTTAAGTTGTCGAATTTCACATTCTGATTGAAAGCATTGTTGTCGAGCTTCCATGTCTCTTATCGACCGGCTGTCCATCACGTCTTCTAAAGCTTTCTTTTCATTTCTGAAATAAAAAATAATGTATAAACATACTTTTGTATGAAAATAAAAATATAAAAAAATTAATATAATAAACAATATATTACATACCTCACATCAGATATAATTTGAAGAACAACGTTCATACCTTCATTGCTTAAATTTTCTATTGGTAACACCTGTGGACTTTCTGGTCTTTTTTCTAATTCTCGTATTCTAAATTCTAAATCCTAAGAATAAAATTATTTTTAAATTTTTTTTGGTAAATTTGTAAAATATTTTAATATTTTAATATTCACACTAATTCGATTTTTGTAGCTTTGAATTAAAGTGGATTTTTCTAACTCATCATTTTTATCAGTTTCTGATAATTGTCTTTCTAATCTCATTATTTCCATCTGAAATAGAAATATATGTTAGAATTAATTACTAAAAAAAAAACATTAACAATTTTTGGAACCTTCATTTGATTATTTTCGTTGTTGGCTTTTAACAAACACTTTTTTAAATTTTCATATTTTTCTCTTTTTGTTTCAAGTTCTGTTGTTAATGCTTGTCTTTTATCATCAACTTCAGCAAACAAAGAATTTCCTCTTTTATTATGATCGTTTAGGTTATTCATACTGTTAACTTGCAACCTAAGCATTTCACATTCTTCCTGTACTGCCTATAAATAATAATGCACACAATAAGAATATTAAGATTAAGATTAAAATACGAATACCTAATATAAAAATTGTACCTCGTATTTTTGCTTCCATTCATTTAATTGATCAGTTTTGAAATTATATTTAACTTTTAAATCTTCAAATTCTTCAACTGTTTTCTGTTTTAAATGTTCTAATTCAATAATAAACATTTCTCGTTCTTTTAAACTATCCTGAATCTCATCATATTTTTCCTAATTATAAATAAATATAAAATAATAAAGATCAGATTTTATCATGGTAATAAGTTAGATTTAAAATAATTACATTTTTATCATCCAACTCAGATTGTAATTTTACTATAACACTTTCATTTAAATTCACTGGTAAAGGTTTTGATGTAGTTTTAGATAATTTTATCAGAGATAACTGCTCTTTGAATGAATCAACTTCTAATACATGTTCTTTTTGTTGTTCTACAACTTTGAATTCTAAATTGGAATACTGCAATATATTTATTTAAGTTAGAAACATTTTATTTAAAAGAATATTTCCCACACGTTAAGAACATGACCAGATGGATTGACCAAACAATTTTGTGAAGGAAATTGTTTGTCTATGCATATGGTCATTAACGTGTGGCAGATATAGTATTTATAACTATTTGAACACAATGACAAAAGTAGTACTGTTTTTTGTATTAATGATAGGCAAATAATAGATTAAAAAAATTTACTTTTATTGCCCATTGTCTTAATTCAGATTCTTTGGTTGTTATCTCCGATTTTAATTTATCGTTTTCATCCTCGACAATATGTAATTGTTCAACATCATTTTGAAGTTCACTAATTAAAGCATTTTTCGTTTTTAATTGTAACTGTGTCTCATACAATTCTTGTTTCATATTCTAAACAAATTATGAATTTTGATTTAAATTTAATAAAATAGACATTAATAAATAAAAAATTAGAGTAACACTAAAATATGTAAAATAAAAAACTAAACAATTTTATTTTACAAAATCTGAAAGTTTAAGCAGTCCTTTAGTGTAAGATTCATTTACTGATCATCTTACGATTTTAGTGATATCATTATATTTGAATAGATTTTTACTTACATCAATGCCAGCAATACTAGGACTAGAGTTATTTGTTGACGAATTGTTAATAGAACATTCATTAAGCTGGGATGAATTCCTATCCATTTTGTCTCAACTGATATAAATATTTTAAAACTAATAAATGGAACAATTAGTTTTAATATAACAACTCAAAACAATAAATTAATAAAATCACCAAAGTTATAATTGTCTTGTGTTTTAACGATAAAACTAATAACTTTAAAGAGTTATATAATTAAGTAAATGAATAATTATCTGTCTTAAGCACTAATACTATATAAATAACATTCGCGATACTGCGATAGCAATATTAACAAAATTACTGAGGTCTGTGATAAAAAAAAATAAAAATACTAAATAGTGAACAATAAACAAGAAAAACCGTTAAATTTAAACATTTCTGGTATACCAACATACGAAATCCTGGTATCCGTGGTAAAATAGATAATATGAATTAAACCATAGATAATAATCCATAATAGTGATTAAACCATAGATAACAATCCATAATAATTTATCTATGAAGACATTGAAGACAGATAATAATGGTGTCTTATTTGCACGATAAACATATCGAATCTATCGATCATATATTCTATTGTGGAAATCTATTGTCACGACTCTTGATTATAAGAGCCATTCAAGTACAGCCTATCTTTATGCGTTCGAGTTCAGTATTTAAATTGATATGATAAGTTTGTCGAAAAATGATAACGGAATCATACAGCCACGAAATATGGCGGCATTATCGGCTTGACTTAAAATTGATTTTAATCTGAATATGCCAAAGAATAAATAAAATATATGCTAAAAATATATAATAATATTATGGATTTGCTTAGATCATGATCAAGGTATATTTATTGAATCAATACACCTTGATCGTGATCTAAGGTAATACAGATTTTATGAACGTAGTTATAGCAAATTTATTATTTATTAATAAATTAATAAATATTTTTTTATGTATTTTTTTTAACTGTCTTCCTATAATTTTATCAATTTTAATGCAATTCCGCATTGATTATTAGAACTCATAGGTGCGTTGTCACAAATATACAGCAAGTTGAAATTATGTTTGCCAATTTCTTAACCTAAATTTCACTTGCTCAATATAATTTTATATAATTTTTTTTATAGGTACTTTATCAACCTATGTATAAATCATGCGAAACCGTAAAAACATTTGAAAAAAAGTTGGTAGACTGTTAAAAAATGCAATAAATCAAAATTGCACAAATTGAAACTTTAACTCGCTCTCAATCAGTCAATGTTTTAGATAGGAGAACAACTTTGCTAGTTAAAAGTTAGTTGTTTAAAAAAATTAAATTCTTATTCGTATCCAAATTCTAAAAAGGGAGAATGCTATTCAGAAAAGTGTATAATAATTTTATCTTTATATAGATAAAACTGGAATCTAATCTATTCTTACTTTCCAAACATTAGAACACACTGTATTAACAACTGAATGAAATTACAAATACAGAATA
The DNA here is from genome assembly GCA_948098885.1 of Drepanosiphum platanoidis. Taxonomy (NCBI): domain Eukaryota; kingdom Metazoa; phylum Arthropoda; class Insecta; order Hemiptera; family Aphididae; genus Drepanosiphum; species Drepanosiphum platanoidis. The sequence goes on along the minus strand of OX402534.1, from coordinate 6,684,137 downwards.
GACAAAATGTGTTGAGAGTATAATAATATTGATAATTTTAATATTTATATCGTCATTACCTACCTATTCGTTTGTTTGTTATTTGTGATGGTCGATGGTGCATATTATATTTTGATCTTTGGAACGACTTTGAGAAATATGATAAAAAATAAAAAAAAATATATTCATAAATAAACAGTATACCTCTCATATAACAACAATATAAATACTTACACAGGTATTTAATTATTTCGTAAAATATTAATGTTCACGAAATGAGATAGGTAGTAGAAAATATAGGTAGGTATGTATATTTATTATGCCTCTCATTGTGACACGTGTTTCGTTTTTATCGTGGACTCATTAAATATTTTTACTAATTAAATTGTACTCATTAAATTATGAACAATTTAATCTTCAAATCGATCGTACGTATATTGGCGTACTGAACATTATTCAGACCTGAAGCGAACTGAGCTTAATCCGATCACCCACGGTCAGTTTTAGAACATATATTTTGCATTATTTCTTTTTTGACTTTAAAATAAAAGTGTCACCGTCCAACTCTATATAGTGCCCATATAAACGCCTATGCCCACTCCACTCGACCATCAATATAGCTAGTTTTATCCAATTTAATTGGCACCCACTTTGTGTGCGATCTTATTATAAGTTATTTGGTGTTTCAGTATTCATCTATTGTGTGTTTTGGACTCGTTGCTCGGAAATACAAAATATATACTTTTAATTTACGTTTATGTTCTGTTCTGTGGTCGTACCTATAAAACATCTATATAATAACAATTATTAATTAAACATTTGTAATAGATTTGATCCGCGATTTTAACATTTTACATTTTTACCCGTGTGTTTAGCATCACGGTGATAAGATTAACATTAAACTGTAAAATACTGATAACCCTAGGCGCACCCTGAAGTTAATTTCCACTCTCCACTCTCCAGTCGTAGTCCCGCTCATATAACTAATAGTTTTAATAAACGCTCGTGTCTCGGTATTGCAACAAAATTCATCAACTGCAAGTATCATTTAACAATTATAGTGTTCCCGAGTCATGTAATTGCTACCATGGGCTGTGTTTACAGCAAAAGAAAAAATTTACCACCTTCCACATTCAAAGTGAGTGATTTATTAGTTAATCAATTTTATACTCTTGTTTAGGTGTATATTATATATATATATATATTTGTTTTTTATTTATAAAAAAAGCAAAAACTATTTAAATTACTCGGAAATAAATTGTCTTTACAATCGAATTACTTACAGGTGATAAATATAGATGATAGTGGTAATGAGAAATATCACGGTCGGATGGAAGTCACGACTTGTAATCTGGTGTTGCACAAAAGTGGAGAACCCCCAATAGTATGGCCATTGAGTACAGTGCGACGATATGGATATGAAGATTTCATGTTCTGTTTTGAAGCTGGCCGTTCATCTCCCTATGGCCAAGGAATATTTGCATTTAGAAGTAAAAACGCCAAAAATATTTTTGATGCTGTCAAAATAAAATTACAGGTATAATATACAGTATAAATATAAATTTATTTTGTACCTAAATACCTATCACAATTTAATTTTTTTTTTGTTTTGTACTACGATCTTGATAAGAAAAAAAATTTTCTCAGTCGAATAATTATTTTTTTCTATTCTCATTTACTCTTAGATCTTAATATATCTACGACTGAATATTTTCTACTAAAATTTAAAAGTATTAATTGGTACAATAAAAGTTAATATCTATTTTTCTTAATTCAATTTTAAATATAAATTAAATACATTTTTTGGTTAATATAGGTAATTGTTATAATTTTGCCTCGAAAATTTTTTATTTTTAAATTGTAATTGATAACATAGTATTTATACATGATAAATTTTTTAGATGTTGAATCTGAAGACTACAGGGACCAAAAAACCTTAGTTTATGATTTAGAATTTTTCAAGTTAAGAAGACTTACTTATAAAAGCAAATTTATGAACATATGTTTTTAACTAAAAATCTGTAAATTATTATAAGTATTATATTTACTGTTATATCCAAATATGTAATATTATTAATAATATGAATATTTATTAAAACCGACAAGATATTGTTTTGTAAACTTGCATATAGCCTCCATAAAGCAGGCTTTCTAAATTACATAAATATACATTTTATTATAATGCTCAACAAGCATTGAAAGCATTTTGCATGCTTCCCCAAGTTTTACGATTCCTTGTCATTTTTATCGTTATCCTACTTTTACTTTTTTAACTACCTCTATTCAGCCATATTGACAAGTTCTCTTGATCACTTTTTACCAGGCTCTTAACCAGTACATTTTTAATACTGCTTTTGTTAGCTCACCCAATAAAACCATCCCATTCTAGACATATGTCTTAAGAAATTTTTAATGTTCATATGATCATACTGTTTTTTCTAGATCTGTATTTCTTCTTTTCTTAGATTTGGTACGAGTCCATTATAATAATATTTTTTTCAAAAACTATCTTTACACAGCCTACTTTATATTATCATGTGTATATGTTACAAGTATTTAGCTAAAATCGGTAAAATCGGTTCTGCTTTTATTGGTTGTACATACATGAATATATTAATGTTATGTATTGGATATCGATTTTAATTTATACGATTATTTTCTTTATTATTTCTTTCTTATTATGGTCTTTTTGGCTTTCATAATATAGAAGTTGAATTGTATAAAAGTACTTTTCATATTTTTATTTCAAGTCTCATTTACTTGCTATATAATAATTATTAATTTCTTTTTTATTGTTTCATTAATTAAAATCTATTTTACTTTAAAAAAAATTTACATTTCTATTTCTATTTTAGACTAATAATGGAACAAATATGGCCAAAGATATGTCTTCTGAAGTACGTAACTATTCAGGTCAATCATATACAAGTACACATACAATTGAAAAAGTTTACGATGAAATGAGTTTCAATGGACTGAGGTATAGTAGCGAGTCAAATAATAATACTCAACCACCAGATTTAATGCTCGATCCAGATACTATAATTTTACCACGGACTTCTTATGTAAATATACTAAATGACAATGATGAAGACGATGACGATTTATTCAACGATCCTTTTGAACTACCTAAAAACATACCTACTTACACTGAAGTTGAAATAGCTATTTGTACTCCTAAAAGAAAGAGCGAGTCATTACCTACGTCGCCTACAGAAATACCAAGTTATACGGCGATAGATTTTAATCGAACAATGCATTTGAGCCAGAAAATGCTTAAATGTAATGATGATTCAGGAATGAGAAAAACTAGACACGACTCTACAATGAGCAATCCTTAATGTTATCACATTTCATATTATATTTTGGTTATCAATTTAAACCGCCGAGCAGAATTTTAGGATCTGAATATTAGTGATCTTCAATAATAATTGTTAATTTAATACAAACCATCTATATTCAATTTTTTCATTTGAGATTTATATTTTTGCTCAACAATTTTTTTACTGTCAATCTTTTTTCTTTTTTCTTTCTGAAAATGTCTTCTATTTTAAATGTAAATTAATTATCTTCGGTCATGAAACAATACAAATTTATAAATTTCGCTCAACCTTTACAATATTATTGTGCTCGTTTTTACTTGCCATTTAATTAGGTGCGATAGGTTAGGAAATAATAGATTACATTTTATACTTGTATTCAATCTCAGAGTAGATCCTAATACCTAATAATTATTGTTATTATTGTTAAGTTATGAATAAATTTATACTAAAATAATTTAACATAGGTACATGCCAAAGATTTGTTATATGTTTTTACAACATAATTTTATAATACATCAAGTATTTGAAGTTGAACATTTTAGTTTAAATGATTTATTTATTAAATACAAAAAATAAATAATAATCGTGATAAATATTTTTTTTTATAGCGTTAGAGTAATTTAGTATAGAAATCGAGAATCCATTTTGTTTGTATAATAATGAGGCCAAATAATATGCACAATTTTAATATTTAGATAAGATATAAATATATATATTTTAGCATTTACTTTTTGTTATATAAGTTAACCGTACTCGAGTACGGTACCATACGTGTCATAATATGTTAATAATGTTCCACTATTATTTTATATTTCATTAAAAACGTGGTACAGTTGAAAAACATAATAGTTACTGCCAAGCACTGTAGATATATTTATTTTCTGACAAAAAAAACTTTTTATTATTATATCTAAAGATCAAAATATAGTTTAGTTGGATAATATTTTAATATATTTGCTACGAAATGGATTTTTATTCAAACGTATTATATCTCGTGCATATAGATAATATAATATGAAACAATTATAAATATTATGAACTACTTGTCAGTGATAGTTGTTTAGTAGATGTACAGCTTCCGAAAGTGTAATTATTTATACCGCAGAATGTGTATATTCACATTGGGGAAATCTAATCGGAATTCCACTTTTATGAAACTTCATGTCATTATTGCCGATAACAGTGACGACTATAATAAGTCCCACGGTTCTAAACTTTGCGTGCTAAAAAATAATGAAATATATGCATTAGTAAAGCTTGAATACGCCAACAGTTTTTTTTAATTGATAAAATATGCATTCATAAGGAAATCAACTTCAAATGTGCATAGTTATTCAACAAATTGTATTATTCAAATCTTTTATTTTTGGAAAAATGTTAAATAAGAACAGACATAATAATAATACTGGTAAATTATTATAATTTAAAGACTCTGGAGCATTAAAAAATGTTTAATTTTAATTTAAATTTGAATTGTTTCATAAACTTAATTTGCATCAGTATGTAAAAAAGATTAAAATATGCTACATACATTTTCGTACTACCATTGTGATTAAAATTTTATCTCAGAGTTAAATATGATCGTCCGACGTAATAAAAATTATAATAAAGGTTATTAATTTAAAATCAATCCATATATTTACTATACATCAGTCTTATTTATTTCTATAATACTATCCTAAGTATTATGGTACAGTGTTGGTCGCCATTGCTACAGGCCACATAAGAGGACCTTTAGATATAATTTTAGACATTGAATTTTTAATGGCAACGAAATGTCTCTTAAATTCCAAACCACAACCTCTTGAAAGCCGAAAGTCTATCAGTGTTTGATGATTCATTGGAATCACATTGGATTTAAATACTAAGCGCTGATCAGTTGTAGTAATTGTGACCTGAGACAAAAACAGAATTTCTCTTAATCTTCTGATTATCTATAAAACATGCATTTCATTTCTACTTACCAAACCAGATGTGTTGAATTTACATATGTACCCAAAATCGTCGAGAAACTGTAATAAATTAGCTAGTGCTTCTTCAGGTGACAAACAAACAATGAACCTGGTCATTCTCTTGACTAATTTCTGTATAGAGTTCTAAAAAAAATGTTTAATAAAAACACAAAATATTAAAAAAAAAATTTTCAAATGTAAATTAATTACATTTGATGTTGTTGAGACCGATTGTGATGTCAAAAGTTGAGAAGATAGCAACAAATCTTCAACTTGAGTTGGTTGAGAAAACGAATGTATTTCAGATTCATTAGGTGGAATAGATACAGTAAATGGAATGGCTGCTGGAGCAGGTTGTGAATAACATGCACGAGCATCGTCAAAATCGCTGTTAGACCAAACGGCAGAACTAATTTTTTTATCATCTAAAAGTAAATAAATATTTTAATAACCTTTGATATTGTAAATTTTAGTCGTACAGAGTCTGACAAACTTTATCAGTGCCATATTTAGAAGTGGATAGGAAATTTTAACCTACTTGAAATGATTTAGACAAAAAAAGAAAATAAACTAATATAAATTGAATTATTTAAAATAAAATATGTAAAAAGTAATACTTAATAAACTTTACATACAAATAATGATAAAATTAAACAGAAGTATATTTCAGACTGTATTATGAATTAAACTTTATACGTTTAATGGCTAAAAAAAAAGAAAGTTAACTTTTGCAAATAATAGTGGTTACAATAATGATAAAATCATATTAAAAGCGGAATTTTATAATTAGATCTATCAGACTCCATGCAACTGAACAAGGGTTAATACATCAATGTTAAAAATATTGTACAATCGATTGAGTCTAACACACAGCTTAGGTACCCAGAGATCACTGATGTTACTTTATACTCAGAAGTCACTTGGTACCTGAATGTGTATTAGATTTTGTTTCATGAAATTGATTTAATGAAAATATACCACAAGTTTTTGACTTGTTGAACCAATGATGAGATCGAATTTTTGATATATCATATCTTTTGGATGGTGTTGGTATTAGTATCTTTCTAACAAGAGACAATGCTAAGGTATCTAATTTACTCCATGGTGAATGATTAGCATAACCAGTAGTCTTCCATAGTTTAAAATCTTCATCATCATTACTTGGCATCTCCCAAGGTAATTCTAAAACATAATTTTGTATAAATAAGTGTATATAATATAATATATACTAACATTCAATTTTTTTGGACATGTTTAATAAGTAATGTAATTTGTTAGAATTTAATTATTAAGAATAACTTTAAATTTCTTGTGAAAAATAATTTTATTAATAGTGAATAAACAAATTTAAAGAATCAACAATATCAAAAAGTATTGCTTATTTATTTATTCATAATGTTGACTGTTTACACAATTATATGAAATGTCAGGGGCTCAACAGTATTTTAAATTATGGTCTTCTTTAAACATTACATGTGGTAAATTAAGAAAGTAACAATTAATAGAGAATAAATAATATTCAAATTAAAAGTAAAATAAAAACAACACTTAAGAGCTTGGTTTAATAAAATCTTGTAATAGAATTTTCATATGCAGATATTTAATGTTAACAATACATAAAAAACTTTAATTTTATTCCTACTTTAGAAGTTTTGAAAAATATTATGGTTTCTTTAATTTATTTAAGGAATTTAAAAATACAAAAATGAGTAGAACCAGAAATGACTAAATATTTTAAGACAGTTGCTCTTGTAGTTTTTATATTAGAAGATAGATCATTTTAATGTTGGCCGTCGCAACAAAAACTGTAAACAATATTATTTTATATTGTTATGTAAATATTCTAGTTAATTTAGACTATTCTAGTGAAAAAAATGTAAAAGATAAAATTTTTAGCACGAAAACTTGATGTAATATCAAGTGCTAATAACTTTGGTACAGAAGCTTTAGGACGTCGTTTATAATATACCTACAGCTAGAGTACCAAAGAGATCAACATTGATAGATTAAATAAAGAAGTTTAATTTAGAAATTCACAATTTGAAAAAATACCAGGCACAAGTTTTAGAATTTTCAAAATAATTACCTCCAGCAAGCATAGAAACCAGTATAATACCACATGACCAAATGTCAGAAGGTTCCGCTTGATAAGGTGAATGAGTGAGAACTTCTGGAGCTAAATAAGGTCGAGTCCCACAACTTTTTTCAAGTTTACGCCGCTATTCAATTATCATAACAAGTAAATTATTTTTAATCCAAATTTTAAATCAAAAATTTAAAAACTTAAGTATAGTAATAATAATTGAATAATAATAATAAAACATAATAATTGCCAATATATCTTAATATTTGTACACATTTTTGTTATGGAAAAATTATATTGTGAAATTTAAATTTAATTTTCAAAAATAAACTAAATATGTATGAAATATTAATTACTTAAAGCTAAAATTATCATTCCGTAAACATTTACTCACTTTTCCACCATATAAAAACATTGTAGCTAGTCCAAAATCACTAATTTTTAAATTTCCATGTTCATCTAATAATAAATTTTCAGGTTTTAAATCTCTATGGGCTACACCATTCATATGTAAATATTCCTAATAAAATATAATCATATATTGTAAATAAATTCATAGGAAAAAATTAAATAAACATACAACTCCAGCCAGCAATTCTGTGAAGAACTTTTTAGCATCAGATTGAGGCATTCCAATGTCAGGTTCTATTTTTTAAAACAATATTCATTACTATATAATGCTACAAATTAAAAAATATAATCTTACCGATTCTATCAAATAATTCCCCGCCAGATGCATATTCTAAAAATATATAATAATAATCTTTGCTATGACGCTGACCAAAATACTTTATAATACTTGGATGTTTCAATCGACAATGAATAGCTGCTTCTTTTTTTACCGTAATCAAAGCGTCAGGATAGTTTTTTAGATCGATTATTTTCATAGCTACAGTACTATTAGTATTTGGATTAATTAATAGTTTTACTCTGAAAATAATAATAACATAATCAGTTTTGAATATTTACCTCCTTAAAAATAAATAACTTAGTTCAAAATATATGTAAATGACAACTAGGTTTTTGAATTATAAAATTGATTAAAATTTGTAATTGCTTTTTTTAATTTATTTTAGTTATATTAGTAAATCCTGTATTGTATTTATATCTAATAGATCTCATGCAATTTAAAAGTTTAAACTAATGGAGGACTGGAATTTTGATTATTCCCACTAGGTTTATTAAATGGTTATCTTAATTAATATACGTAAATTGCATGTGTATATTAATGGCAATGATAATTAAGGTAATGTCAAAAATGCCTAGTTATTACACAATGTCTAAGATATGTAGTTTTTACAACATTCCCATAGTTAATTAGGAAATGATAAAATTGAATAATGTATATTAGCTAAGAATGTATATTGCCAACAGTATCACTGTGTATTTTCTTTATATATATTTTTAAAAGTTGAATTTTCAGATACCTATCTTATTGTATTATTAACTTAAAAAATGAAATTCATTGTTAATAAAATATTATCTTAATGGTGTTAGATATTGATTGACTGCAAAGACTTAATAATTTAAACTGTAAAATATAATGCGAAATAAATAGTGTATATCTTGCACAGAATGAAATATGCAACTACAATTACTCAGACTTTGTAATTTGTCATGTGAAAACAATTTGATAAATAATAATAACATGATTATTACATAAAAATGTTATTACATCATAACATTGTCAAGTCAATGTTACAGTTTCTGGATTTTAGGTATAATTTCCTTTTTTGATAAGTCATTGACAGATAAAGTTTAGGAAATTTTATATATATAATCAACACCTACATAAAATAGGCAATCTCATAATTGCCTATAACTGAAAATCATCAATACTAGTCACACATTTATAAATATTTATGTATCTATGTGTTAAAATAAGGTATAAAATTTAAACATACTCGCCAAAAGTCCCTTCGCCCAACGTTTGAGCGATAGTCCATCCTTCGACAAATTCTGAATTCATTTATAATTTTTGCCTAAAAAAAATATATACATAGAATTAAATTCACTTTTCATTATATATATATATGTTATAAAAATATATATTCCGTTATTAAAATATAACTAATAATTTATTACCGATCTACAAAATGATTGAATAAATTAAATATATGGTACTTTTGATGTGACGGAGCTTAATGTGCAATACATTGTTACTCACTTCAAATATTTTTTTGAAAAGTTAAGTTATTTTAAACTGTTATTTATGTTTACTAATTTGAAAGCTACTGGTAAACATGATTTTCTACAAAAAACGAATTCTCATTTGAAACATGTGCCCATTAAATGTATTAATAATAGTTTTTTATGTTACATGACGCGAAAAAACGAGTACCTTACCTTTATTATTTTCATCCAACTAGAACACCCAATATTAATATTTATAATAATCACGTGCAATTCTCGTTTTCGTATAATCAAGTATTCAAGTCGAATAATGAGTTAAACTTTCTGACATCCAGAAATTGAGATTTAACCGTCCAAATAATCGCCTTGAGCACGGCACTCGACTACTCGAGAGAATCGCAAAAGTGGTCAATGCCAGTCAATGGATATAATGTTGCCTGTTGGGTAATAAAATGTAAATTCCGTTAACCCGGAACCCCGTTTGTTTTTCAAAATTGATATTTTATTTTAAGGTTACTTTTACAATCGGAAAACAATCGATTACAATTATTATCTCCACAAAATATACCGTTATTCTTCCATGATAGTTTCACAAATACCATGGAACAAAAAATCTTTATCGTGATACCATCAAAATTATAAATCGGCGACGCGGTTACGGTTATTTATTCGTTCTGTGGTTACGGCTACGAACGCGGTTAAGGATAAACCATCAAAATTATTGTCTACAAATTACAATAATAATTGGCGCACGATTATAGATCAAGGATTGATGCCATCATCGAATAATATTACTTTATAGTGACTTTAGTATACAGCAAGGAATCAAGGTTCTGCGTCTCTCTAGGATACGCCTCTGAGGTTTTTTTCTATATTCTATGCTCAATGTCCAAGAATTTTTTCTTTATAAATAAATTAACAATTTTTTTCTTTAATTTCACTGTAGGACTAGAAAAAAGAAAAGGTTATTAAATTTTACAAACCTATGTGGCTCTTTAGACATCATGGTTCTGTAACTTTTAAAAAAAATGTCTCTTACGAAAAGGTTGCCGACCCCTGGTCTATAATCAATGAATGTCACACATATTATGTAAAATATAAATACTATTGCCCAAGTAGTTTTGAAATAATAGAATGCCTATGTCTTTAACACATCCTTGCTCTTTAGTGAAAATTTGTCCTAAAGGGAAGTTACAATTAATTTAAAAAAAAAAATTTTTGAATGTCATAAATTCTAAAAACTTGCCAAAACATTACAATTTATTCAACAAATGACTTTAATTTCAATCGATTAAATTTCGATACTCCAAACTTCACTGTCATCAAGATACCAAACTAGTTCATGCACAAAATTATTTCATTAGTGATTTTTTGAATACATTTGTTATTTTCTAAACATTGATTTACATTCATCCATCCTGCTTCGTTTATCTGTGAATCATTTTTAAAATGCAAAGAGTGCATTAAATTATAATAATATAAATAATTTATGAATACAAGACATACATCCTCTACATTTCACCCAATTTCATTTTAGTTTAAATAGTTGGAATATAGAACGTCTAGATATTTTATATCATAATATTGAAATAAAAGCATATTATTTTTCATATTATATATTTATATGTAATTTTTTGTAAATTTTGTAAATTGTAGGTCGTTTTCAATACATATTTTTGAAGTCACTGTAATTTTCATGAAATTATTAAGTCATTTTATACATTTTTTAGGCCATTAGAACTAGCTTTTGGGGGTCGTTATTGGTCTTTTTAGGTTATAAACATACTATCTCTTGTTAAAAACTATTTAAACAGTTCTTCCAGATCTCATTGGAGTTTTGAGGCACCTACAATATACAAAACTATTAAACATATTTTAAATTTAATTGATAACAATTCAAGTGCAAATAGTAATACAAATTATCAGAAATAAATTAGTATAATTTATTAAATAAGTGAACAACAGTACATTTCATAAGTATAAATATAGGTATATACAAAGCATACAAAAGTGCATACTATTTTAACTACCATTAACAGCTGATGTATTAAGTTGGATATTGTCATTACCATCTCTTTTACAGACAGAACTATCAACATCTACAGCAACAATATTTGGTAAAATGAAGTTACCATCACTATTACTTCTAACAGGATTAATTGTTCTTAACTTTGAAGTTCCAGAATAACACACATTTACATCTTCACAGTCCAATGGATGCAATCCATTGTTATTTAAATTACTTTGAGTATTAAATAATTCAAGATTGCTTCTTGTACTTTTTAAATAATTTTTCTTATCAACTCCTTCCTGATTCTTTTCTTCTTTGATTGATTTTTTCAATACATTTTTGGAATCAGATAAAGATTTTTCCAAGATAGGTTTAATTCTATTTGGTATTTCTAATTGAGATTTATTAAACAACTTGTCTGTATTTTTTTGCTTATCGTTCTGTCGATTTCGGCACATATTTATTTGTGAAATTAAGCCTAATACATCAGCAGGTATTTCTATGTCTGAATGAGTATAAGCTAATTCAGATACAAAGTTACCCAAAGTAGCTACTGTCAGCTCAAGACTTTTAACCTCACTTTCTAAACGATTAATTGCAGTAAGATTAGATGATCTGTTCATTTCCAAACGACCATTATTTGTTATTGAAATCTGAAAAAAAAGATAAATATAAAATTATTGATAAGCACAGTAAAATATTTTATTTATACTTCAAAATGTATGATAATTGAGTAGAATTTACTGGTGTAATGAAGTTATTGCTTTAACAAAAATATACTTTTTTACTTTTTTCTAAGATCATAACATTTTATACAAGTTTTAAATATTTGAAAAAACTAGTTAATAATTAAAAACCATTTTTGTAATTAGTAATTTAAATCAAATGAAATATATTGTCCTTTTACTTCATTATTGCATTATAATTTAAATACATTTTAAAATGTAACACTGCTATTATTATAATTAAAAAATTACCTCTAGTTGTTCATGTAAAATTTTATTCTGTTGCATTAAAGTCTTATTCATTTCTTCTAAATACTTAATTTTCTTAACTTCGGGATTAGGCGTAGAGAGTTCTTCTTGTAAGACATGATACTCAACTCCATATTCCATTAAATGTTTAGATATATCAGTTGTAAACACCTAAATAATTTTCAAATAAAATTAATTAATGAAAGTAAGTTCATCATTTTAGTTATTTAAATATACCTGTTTAATAATTTTGTCAATGATTTCTTTATTCACGATAGGGAAATCATTTTTAATATAATTCATAATTTGTTCCATTCCATCACATGCAAGTAGATTATCCTTATGATATGTCAACAATGATAATATTATGCGAAAAAGAACATCAATATTTTCAAAGAATAATATATCTATACATAATGTACAAAAATATTAACCAATTAATCTATTACAAAATAAAAATAATAATCATACCAAAAATACGAGCAACAAATCCTAATGGAAACTGAGAAGCAAACATCGTTAGGAACCAAGGTGCAGCATATAAAGTTGGAGGAATATCACAATTATCAAAATGTGCATATAAGTCTGGATGATGATCGTGAAGAAGTCGAGATAGTTGGTAAAGTTGAACTTGCAAAGCTGCCATATCAGGAAGATATTGTTTCCTTAACGAGCGTCTAAACATTAAATGTTTCAGCATCATAAAGGCTTGTTCTTCAGACATCTATAAAATATACATAAAAAAATAATTATTTATAATGCTCAACAATAAACAAATGCATCACCAACATGTAATAACAAAACACCAGCAACAAAACATAGTCCTTGACAATATCCAACTTCAGGATCCAATAAAGAATAAGCTTTGAGTAAATTGTACAATGCTAACTGTCCAGGACCAAATGGTGACATAAAATATGTATGGTTTGGAAACGTTCTGCCTATAAATTTCATATTAATCATATAAATTTCAACTCATTAAAAATTTAAATCCCAAGGTTATATTGAAATTAGTTCAATTTAACATATGACCAGAGAATGATGATATATTTTTAGACCAACATTGATAAATTTAAATAAAAATAAGACATAAGTACAAGAAGTGGTACTATCACAGTAAGATTACACAGACTGTTAAATACTAAAAGGTTCCCAGTATAAGACAGATATTTTACTACAACAACCAAATATTAAATATTATTAATTAGATAATATTTAAATTCAAAATTGTGAATAGTTTCTAATTATTCAATAGCATCACTCCAATGAAAATCTAAATTTTAATTCACAATACATTATAAGTCATATTACTTGATGATAAGTGCTCCATCAAAATCAAAAATATTAATTTAATCAATTATAACAAGGAAAAATGTTTAGAAGGAAATAATATCCTATAATTAATTATAATCAATGTAATTTTATATTGGGGCCAATTTTTTTTTAAGTTTGATGCAATAATACAATGCTTATAAATAAATATAAAAAATCATACCCAAGTCAATAAGAATAGCATGTTGATATTTAGTTAACTGTTTCAATAGTTGCTCATACGGTACATTAAAATTTGGAAACTTCTCCAAGTCAATGGGAGAAGGTGCAGTTGTGTTACAATACAATTCAGCAAAAAATATCCAAACATCTCCTCTTTTACTCCTTGGGACACCTATGATAATTATATATATATACATTTAAAATTTTAAAAAAATGTTATGAAATATTTTTACCTTGTCTTATAGCTTGACGGAGCATTTTTGCATCAAATTTACGATTTTCTTTATTGACAATTGTTTCCCAAACACCTAAGTATTCTCGAGCGGATGAACCAATATCGTCATATTCTAGTTTTATTCTTTTAACAGTTGCTTCTTCTTGTCTTTCTAAAAATTTAAAAATTATATTAACTTTTTTAACAGTCACAATTATTTCAACTCAATATTTTCTTTATTTAGGATTGTATAAATGTATAAAGAATAAAGTTGTACATTTAATTTTAAATAATAAAGACAATATCTATATCTTATTTTCTCCTAATTGTTATACTTTATTCAAGGTTATATTTTATATTTAGTCTTTATTCTAATTGTTGGCGTTTATTACAAAATAAATAAATAAATCTAACAAAATAAACAATGTAAAATATGCCTATAAATAATTTCATAATTTAAAACATTAAATAGCTGATGATTGTTCAGTAATTTGTTTAAATAAAATTATGTAAATGATTTAAAATAATAATTTAATATTAAATAAATAGAAATTTATTTACAGTATCATGCAATATTATCTTGCTTTGAAAGTTTGAGATACTAAGTATAAAAACAAAATAAACCTACTACGTTCTAAATCTAATTATATTTTTTAACTTATTTAACCTGTGCTATAGTACAATAAATTTAATTATATGGATTAAATTCAATTAAATTGATAACACATTTAGGTATTATATATAACCTGTTAACAAATTACCAAGAAAATTTATCTATTTTGTCTAAAAACTTTTTTCATTCATGATTCATGATCAAACTAATTCACGATTAATGAAATTCAGAGAACAGTATTTACAATTATGTACTCTTAAAATTTTTAAAATTTAAAAAAGTTTTATGCTACATAATAAAGTTGTATTGAATTTCAGTTTATACACTACCTTTTAATTTAGCATTTTCTTTTTCCATGCGAATTAACAGAACTTGTTGGTTGATTGCTTTTTTCCACAATGCTCTTAATTCAACAGCATCTAACTTTTTACTATTTTCAGAATCTAAGCATCAAATAAACAAATAAAAAAAAATTTACTGTCATCATTTTTTTTTTTTATGACTATTTTTCAAAATCATACCTTTGACTTGTTTATTAGGAGTAACAACATTTTTAAAAATTGCTTGACGCCAACTCCCAGGATTTAAATCATTTTGTTCATCAGAATCATTATCTGAAGTTGAAATATTAGATGATTTAGGAGATTGGCCAACTTTTAGAAACCTTAAAAAAATTAATTACTTGTTATATAAAAATTAATGGATACTTTTATACTTTATTAATCATCCCATCAACTAACATATTCATCATTGATGCTGGACTACTATGAGACTTTGTTTGAGCCAGATTAACTTCAGATTTGATCATTTGTGACTTTGTGTTTAATATTGATTGTGGTGTCAATAATCGAGAACTTAAATCAGGTTTTGGAGAAGGTTCCTAAAATAAATTAAAAATTAATACAATATCCAAGTAATAAATTTAATTAATTTTATAAATTATGAATTATATATTAGTAAAAATATGTATAACAATTTATGACTAAATTTTACTTAAGTGGTGCATATTGCTAAACACAACACTTCATTTTATATTTTATATAATTAAAATAGGTACTAGTCAATTAAATTTCATAATTTTGAAAATATTGTATTATTATTCACTTTAACTCAAATCATATTTCATTTTATTGTTGAAAATTAATTGTTTTAATCATTGAACAACAATTTATATATAATTTTCTCATTGCATTTTTAAAAATTGTAGTTTTATGTATGTTTAAATACAAATCATACATTGGAATATTATAACTGCCTCGAATATGTATGTAATATATAATATGTATTTACTTAAACTGATATTCAATTTCAAGGTTACCTAATTTTATTATTTATTTAATGTTAAGTTTATGATATTTTCCTAAAATATAATAAATTACAGTACAAATAATTATACCAACATGATAAATTGTTATAAAAAATTGTTAATTAACTATTTACTTTGTTAAATGGGATATTATTTGGCAAAGAATTTTCTTTTATAGACATTATTCCTATGTCATCTTTTGAACTCCTCCTTTTCATTAATTGATCAAAAGAACTTGTCAGTGACCGTTTGGCTTTCATGAATATTGTGCTGCCACCAAGATATTGATTTAAAAATTCATGCCTAAGGAATTAAAAAGTAGCTTGTGTATATTTCTTGAATACATTATTTATAAATAAAAATTATTATTATAATCATACCTATTTTCAGCTGAATCATGAACATGTCTCATCTGTTTGCTTTCACAATGTGTTCTCAACAGCATAATAAGTAGTTCATTTTGTTCTTTTAAACTTATGTTACTTAATGTTTCTAAACCGTGTAACTTAGTAAGTACAACTTCTTGGTCATCTTCAGGTAATGTTTCTAACTGTTTGAATATTACAGTTTGGATTTTATGTTCATTAAGATCTAAACAAATTAATATTAATAAATATTTTTATAAGCTAATATCAATATTTAAATCTTACGTTCAATGTCAGAACATAATTTATGAAACCAAACCATAGGGCAATGTTCACAAGATACAATTACTTGCTTTTCCTTCTTTAAAGTTTCATTAGTACTGTTGAAAGCCAAATTAATCGCTAAATAATTTAATAATATAATATATTAAGTCATGTCAATAAAAATAAAATAAAATGCATTTTACCTGTAACTAATTCGTTTGCAACAGACTCAGATTCACATTTAAAAATATAGCCAATACAACTTTCATTAGATGAAGTATCTCTACAAGTGAAACCAAAATGTAATTGATTTCTAGCTCCCTAAGTATGATTATATTTTTAATAGATATAGTTTTAAAAATTATTAATTTGTTTCTTACATGGACACAATTAATTATATCTTTCAACTGTTTGTGTAAAAGTATCTGTTTACGATCAGGACTAATTAACCGTAAATCACTCCGACCGATTTGAAAAACCATTGTTCTATTAATTTCTTCAGCTATATTACTATTTTGCCCCTTATAATAATAAAACATTTCATAGTTACTTATTAATAAATAATAATTTGTTGTTTTAAAAATGTATACATACATTATTTTCTAAGGGTTTCGCAGGATAATTTATAGACTCAGGTTTTGTTTTTAAAATCCTAAAATTTAAAGATGATTCAATATAAAATCATAAAACAAGCATTATTTTAAAATTCCTTTACTCTGCATCTTTATTTGGTTTTTCAGCTCCAAATGAATATCCTTGACTTTCAATCCCAGGTGATAAAACTATCATTGAACCTCGCCTTGGATCTGAAAGATAAGTTGAGTTTTGATCTGTAGACTAAAAACAAAAAAAATTAACGAAATAGCTTAAACACAAATTATACATCAATATATATAAATACTATATATTATATATATATATACTATTGATATTTATACTAAATAAATATTAAATATACATTAATTTGAGATCCTCGTCTTGAAGAATTTGTACTATTTGATTTTTTACTTTTTTCCAACTCATGTAGTCGAAATTTCTCTAATGCATCATCAATAAATGAAGTAGGGACCTTTTTCTGTGAAACTCTAATTTTTCCAACATATAACACCTGAAATATTCATTTTTATTATTCTCTAAAAGATAAACTAAAATTTTTAAATTAAAAACAGTATAATAACTGTTTTACGGTATAACCTTCAAACAAAACATAAAAACCTAGATAAAAAAATATGTAAGTGTATTCATCAAACATTAAATATAATTATAGTTTTACATAAAATGTTTGACATGTACGTGCATTACCTCAAAAAAATGAGACGAATTAGGAGATATATCAGCACATAATGAAGTTAAAGTCTGTGCATTGCTTAAAGAACGTCCAATACTTTGTAATGATTTATGTGAGTTTTCTTTCATTGTGGAAAATAATTCCATTACCTAAAAAAAAAAAATGATAACAAAAAATAACTAAATCTGAATATTTTCAAGCTACTGTTGACCAAAACTAATGAATTATTGCCGAACAAAACAAAATACTTTCTCGACATTCTAAATTTAGAAGTTGGAAGGTGTTCAAATTGTATATGCATTTAAATACAGTATGACATACACTTAACACAAAATTCGAAATTAAACTATAAACAATAATTATATATTAAATTTATCATTAAAAATAATTTGCCGTATACTTTTTTCTGTATTAAATAATTTAATTTTTAGTAATAAGCTTGGATTTATATAACATATAACAGATAATACTATTATCTTGATATTGTTGTTGTTAAAATTTAAATCTATATATTATATATACATAATAAAACATAACAATTCAAAACTTTTAAAACAGATATAAATATTTGTATTTTTGATTTTTAATTATAAATTATTATTAACAAATAATTAAATCAATACCTAACACTTAAGAATATTATCAGACACATTAAATGAATCTACCACTATCAACTTTTGCACCAGTAAGTGGAAATGTTTTTGATTATTTTTAAATATTTTAAATGTAGTTTATGAAAATATCTTCAAATAATTAAAGATAGGTTGAAAAATACATGTTAACTATAAATAATTTTTTTGATGAACTTGAACAATAATTAAATCTACATTGTTATAAATTCAATTTTTTTTTTCAGAAATAAAAATGTAATTTTTTAAGTACATGAACTAATTGTATTTTTCTATTATAAGTTGTATTTGAATATAATTAATTATATTTTAAAATAAAATTTCCTGCTATTGTATTATTTGATTATCATTTTATATTTCCAATAACTGAGTTAGTTAACAGTTTTAGAATGTTTTAATATCACAAAAAAGGAAGAATTTATGAATCATTTATTATCAATTTAAAATAAAATATAAACAGATATTCAATATGATAGCACAGATATTTAAATTTAATAAATTAGGGTTATCAATTTCAAAATATAAATATTATGAGTATAAATAAAGACAATTTGTACTATATTATAGCTTTTATAATCATTTATTACTATTATGATTGTTGTTATGAAAGTTATTCTACTTAAATTAGTAACCATTGTTTATCATATTAGAATATTACCTAAAAACCTAATGACTAAATATCATTTAATGTTTGTATAAGTTTATTTTCAGCAATGTACAGTATAGTATTCACCTTAAACTTACCAGTTCACCTTGTCCTTGGTTACAATGAATTATGTTAATTCCTATACCTACCTAACCAACATCATAATTTGGACTCTCATTATTTTCAATGTTATTATTAATGTTATACTAATATTCAACTATCCAGTGAAATTATATAACTTATAGAATGAAATATTTAAACACAAATAAAAAACAGGAACAATAAAGATAAAGTATTGGAAACCAGCTAAAATTTTAGTTTGACAAATATTAAAAGTATCTTTATTCTTTAGTTAGTTTTCTAAATTTGTAGTGCATTTTTTAAAAATTTTATTTGATAGTATATAAAAGCAAAAACAAAAAAAAAAAAAGATAATAAAAAATGTGTCATCTGTGAACACTCATTTTATTAGAATAGTTATGAATAAATATAATCATTTAATTTAAATTAATCTTGATAGTCAAAATTTAACAATATTTAATTAAACAAAACACCAATGCAAACTAAGGAGATTAATAACATATAAGCAATCAAAATCCTTTGAATACTGTTTTTATTTTATGCTATAAGGACAACAGAAAAATGATTATTTCTACTGCTTATAAGATATTGAAAGATGATATTTCCATTAATTATTATCAGTATTTTTTTTACATTTTTATGTTATGTCAAATAAATTTAAATACGTGTTTTCAAAATTAAAATATAAAATAATGTATGTATGGTATTTGAAATTTTTTAATGCATAAAAATGTTAGCTTTACTTATGGCACTTATAAAGTTCTGACTATCAAAAATAATACTATTAGTATAAATAATTAATTCAATTATTCCTATTATTATATATACTACATTAAAAATTAATTATATGAAATTAAAAATTCTTACTGCATCAGGTTGAGTTGTATTATAAACATGACAATGAACATTGTTTTCATCGACTAAATCTCGTATAGCATAAAAAAATGTAGCAACATCACTGTTCAAAAATGCTAATCTAGTTATATACTTTAATTCATGTTGAAAAATTAACTTGTTTTTATTATTCCAACCTTCATAAATCATAAGACTCACATCTTCTATTCCAATTCTTACCTAGAGAAGTAAAAACAAAATATTATTTTACAACAAATATGAAATACATTTAGTAATTTTAAAAATAATTAAACATTATTCAGTAAAAACATAAATTAAAATAGATTCTGAATAGAGCAATAGATAATATTGAATCAATATATTAATTTGTAAATGAAAAAAAAAAGTATACATATGTTGGTCCCTTCAAGATGTATTTAAAACTGACCCACAAGGGTCAATGAAACTATTATTCTACTATTTATTATGTTTCAAGCCCTCTTAAGTAAATTGATATGTATGTATTTATATATATAAATTGACTACTATTCAAATTGTTATGGAAAATGATTTGTATCTTTATTGATCAAGAGTATAAAAACTCCAGTATTAAACTTAATAAATAAGCAGGGTGGATAGGTATATATTTTTTTATTTTAACTATTTAGTTACTCCTATGTAAATTTCTAAATAAAATTATTTTCAATTTAGTTCAGGAAGCTTAGAAATGAAAAAATTAACTTGGCTAAATTCTCAATAATTATAAAAGGTATCATTTAAAAGTTATAATTTTTATTAACATACCTGTAACATTAATCAATGACTAGTGAATTTCCTTAATGGGCTTAATCAATTTATACATTTATTATGTACAGAGTAGAGAACTTCTAATTACACAATTAGCAAGTATATTTACAGTAAAAATAATAAAATCAAAATGTTATCATAATAATTAGAAGATCGTATCTAACCCCTAGAATTTTGATCCGCAAATAAACCTATTTATTATGTAATATTTTACTGAGATAACATAAAAATAAAGATGTATTTGAGAACAAAAATGGAACAATCTATTAATCTAAATTATTTATCTTATTAATAAAATCTACTAAAAAGTAGGTAGGTATTTAATAAGGTATCTAGTTAAGTAGATCTGCCCATTTGTCCACTGAACGACGACCAGATTCATAACATAAGTTCTGTTTTTAATGTATTGGTATTAATAGTTCAACAATAATAAATATCAAGTTCTATCTACTGATATTTAATATAAATAATAAATGAAAAATAATTTTATATTTTCGATTAATTTAATACAAATGTCACTATTTGAGATATATAATTACCTAGCGGTAATGTATAAAAAAATCGAAATTATAATACAAATGGTAATAACTTAAGTAGAAGCAGATTTTAAATTATATTTACTTTTTTGCAATATTTAATTTTCTTGATTTCTGCAATAACCCATGGGATCATCGGGTTTGTTAAACGTTTGTTGACTGCACAAGTGCTTAAATATTCCACTTTATATAGTTTCATTTTGTTGTTTTTTTAATATTATCTCTCATAGTTATTCCAAAAAGATCATTGCTTCAATGTAGTAGGTACCTCATAAAAAAATACTTCCATAGTTATAAATCAAACATGTCGCAAAGAAATAATTTCGTGAAATACACAAGTCTAAAAACGATAGTATATCAATTAATAAGTAAATATTTTTATTTATAAAGTTTTGACTTAAATTTTCATAACGCAATCGTTTATGAAATTATTATAATATTAGTTGTTAGAGTACAGTAAAATAATTATAAATAATTATTGGTCACTTTCAAAACAAAACCGACTTGATAAGAATGTTGTGTATAAGAAAAAACATAACATAACAAAACAAAACAATTATATCAACTGACAAGATCAGAGATAAAACATGTGCCGAGTGCCACCGACTGCCAGACTGTGCCGAATTGGTTTTTTACCATCTATATTTCATATTCTCATGGTTCGTTTAGCAGTTGATATTATTCCGTCTTATTACAATCGGCTAGTTTTATGTTTTATTACCTGTACTCGTGGTTGCCCCTTAAGCTGTAATATTATTATCAATGCACACAAGACATATAACGCCTGCCTTGCTGATATGGGAGGGAGAGATCGTTTTACAAATATTCAAGGCCGCCACCTCAGTACATAAATACATTATTGAGTTTTATAATAACTGTTATTTACAAGTTTTCATCCTTCCATTTTGATTTCTAAACCACAAAACTAAATAGGTACAAAACTAAATACAATAATTATATAACTATAGTATATTATTCAGTTCACTGTTTCTATATAGTTGAAATGTACCAGTAGCGGTCAAATGGTGGTGGGAGGGAATAGATCTCCTCTTGAACTTTTTCGTTCGTTCAACTCATGCACTTAGACCTGTTTTTTTATCATTTACCTAGTCTTATTGTTCCTCGGGCAACAGATTGTATATAGTATATACCCTTAAATAAATAAATAATAAACAATAAGGGCAATTGTTATAAGCATAACTATACTGTGATAGAGAGGGCGACTATCTTCCACATGAGAATTTAAGCTGAAAAATAAATTAAATATTGTCAAAATTAGAGTAAAGTTTAATATATCTCATTTAGGTATATTATCTAATAGAAAACTGACAGCAAATTTATCATTTTAATAATAGACAATAGCATTAAACTCAGTGGTAATAGGTATCAATGATATCCAGCGTCATGCCAAGGCCCACTAGGTTATTATTGTTAAACGTTTGAAATAAAATAACGGCGCTAAGTAAGACCGACTGCGCCTACAGCCTTGTACATATTGTACATTCTACATCATTTACTAACACTTGTACAGTTATGAATGCTTGTATTGCCATAGATAACTACATGATTTTTAAACATTTTCATTTGGGCAATCAAATAAAACAAATGGTGTACACCTTAAGTATATGTAGATAAATATGAAATCATGAAATAATATTGCCCTCCTCCAATCGTTGCTTAATGCTACCATTTAATAATTATGCATTTGATATAATTACCTTTCAGTTTAAAACATAGATGAATTATAAATCCTGTCTCGAGTCATCTAGGTGGTCCGCCAGTTCTTAATTCTTTTCATTGCCAAGAAAAACCTTTCACCTGTTATATTGCAGATAAAAATGGTTAAAAATAGTCAAAAGTCTATATAGATTTAATTAAACCTTTGTAATTATAGTTGATTT
The DNA here is from genome assembly GCA_948098885.1 of Drepanosiphum platanoidis. Classification (NCBI taxonomy): domain Eukaryota; kingdom Metazoa; phylum Arthropoda; class Insecta; order Hemiptera; family Aphididae; genus Drepanosiphum; species Drepanosiphum platanoidis. The sequence continues at coordinate 6,660,704 of OX402534.1, read as the reverse complement.
ATGTACTAAAGTGAAATTATGAATTAATAATTTCATAATACATTTAAAAAGTGGCCTGGCTTCTCTAATATTATCCTTATGGAGGTAAGATAAATACTTTTTATAAAGAGCCTATTAAATCAAACCTTTGAGTAATGTTTCATTTTCACTAGATTCGTGTAGCAATATTCAAGTTTAAAAATTGGTCTCTGATGATTCTTTGAACAGGTAATTTTTCGGTTTTCTCACTTCATTTTCAAAATGTAAGCTATATTAGGAAAAACTAAAAACCATTCTACTTACATTCTGTCAATGACATAACTAGAGAAGTTTGGAGGTTATGATCCCTCCCAAAATGTGAAATTTATTTTCATGTTAAATGCTAAACTTCAACTATTTTACATAGTAAACACAATTTTGAGATTTATTTGTCTTTGATTTATCCATTGTTTTTAAAAATAATTATTATTTCAACTTTTAATGAAATGTAAAATTAAATCACAAATAAATAATATTCATAAGGTGGCCCACTTTATTTGCCACATTCCTTTAGCCAATTAAATTGTACTCTGTAAATCTTACAATCATTTCAAACAATATTAAATGTTAATAAATAAATACTACTATAACAATAACAACTTACACTCAAAACCAGCATCTTTTCAACTTTTTAAATGTGATATAATGGTTTTTGTTTTAAATTATAGACTCACTATTTTTATTTACTTGAAATCACTTTTTTCTTAGTTAACTTCATCAAATTTTTCAATGTTTGGAAACTAGAAGTCATTAAAATCATATTACCATATATCAGATAAAAAAATACAAATTTAAAACAATTAGATGTAAAATCTCCATTACCAATTCATTTTAAATTATGGTATTTTCATAATTTGTACACATTTAATATAAATAATCAATATTCTGGTTATTTATTAAAATACAACAATTATTTTATAAAAAACTAAAAACGTTAATTAAGTAAAGGATTTTATAGAAACGAGTAATGACATATATTAAAATTTTGAGTTAAATATAGAATAAAATAATTTTACTATATTTTAATATTTATACAAATACACAATAAACATAATTTTATCTAATGAATATTTTAAAATATTCTTAAATTTATAAGTAATATAATATGATAACAAAAACAATAAATTTTTAGCAGTCAAATAAAGAATAGTAATTATTTATTTGACATTTTATATACTTTATAATTGGACAACAATGAATAGTATAGTTCATATGTCCAGATATGAACCAGTAGAATAGATATGCAAATTATGAAAGAAATACAACAAAAAATATAAAAAAAAATATTAAAATACCAAATATTTTTATCATTAACCAACGATTAGAAGTTACCGATTGGAAATAACGTAAAATTTGTGTATGAGCAGCATCAATATTCATCTCAGCATTTTGAACATTGGAATCAATTCTGTCAGTAAAAACAAATTACACAAAAATTAATTAAGATTCTAAAGTTAAAAAATCAAAATTAATATATTTAATTTGATAATATCCCATACCTTTCAACCATTTCTTCTTGTTCTTTAACCATAATTGCAAGTTGTTGAAAAATTCCACCCAATTCTACAATGGTTGATTCAATGTTTTGCATAGTTTCTGCTCTATTACTTACATATTGATCCTAAAAAATAGTGTAAATTAAACATTTAATTCAAAATTGCAAAAAAAAATATAATATTATAGATCAAAATACTTTGTCAATATTATTATAAGTAATTCTATTTTGATATTGTAAGTTAGCCATATATTTAATTATAATATACATACTGAATCGTCATAAATAGCCATTGCTTGTGTTTGCTGATTGGCTTGAGAACTATTTTGATGCTCATTATTATCATCCATATTAATTTCACAATGATTACTAGATAATAAAATAGATTTTTGTCTAGGTACGAGTGTTGATGAATCAGATAATGGAACCAAATTCTCAGAAAATTGATTTCTTCTTGTATTTGCATGTTTTATGTTCTAAATAAAATAAATAAATATTCAAAAATCAGTTAAAATTTAAAAGGTCAATTCATCAGTATTTATACCCATACTTCATCTGAATCTTATACCTCACCCTTTTTTAGTTAACATTTTACTGAACTAAATTATATTGTATTTTTTTAATTCATGGTTTAAAATATTTTACTTTGTTCCTAAAATTTTTAATGATATAATTTTCATTTGAATGAATAAAATCAAGTAGTGAAATGGAAGACATTTTCCCCTCTCTTCAGTCTAATTGTATTCTCATTTAATCCTACTTTATACTAACTCGTGTTCTTATTTTAAATACAAGACTGCTTGACTTTTATTTATATAAAAATAAAATGTAAATAAAAACTAACCTTTGTTCTTATTTCAAGAACTCGTTTAAATTCATTTGATATATTTGCCAACTTTGATTGTAAAGATAATACAATACTAGATTCATGTGACAGTAAATGCTTCCGTCCAACAATATTCTGAGCAGCTTTTTGTAATTTTGCAACTTCTTGTAATTTTGCAATTTGTTGGTTTAAACTATTCAAGTCCTCTTTAATTATGTAGGTCAAATCTTGAATTTCTTTTGGTCTGTCATTAAATAATGATAGTTTTTTGCAAACTAAAAAATATATTAAATTAAATACAATATCATAATTCACATTCAATATTTACTTATTGATTAATTAATTTATATATTATCAAAAACACATTTCATTTCATTAAAAATAAAATTAGATACTTTTTAATAGAATTTTATTTTAACATTAAATTTAAATATAATGAAAAATTGTTAGAAGTAAAACAATTCAAAGCTTATGGATTAATCACTTTATATCAAAGTATTAGTGAAAGAAAATTTAGAATATTTAAAATTATGAAGTACTTTATAAAGTAAAGTATTATATCTTAATATGCAATAATTATTATGGAAAGTATATTGAAAAACCAATGAACTTAAAATCTTTAGGGTACGTAACCGCCTACACTCTTAATTATAGTTGACAATGTTCAGCCAAATAAACATTATAATGTCCATTATTTGTATTCATGTCTTCAATTTAATTGATAAAATACCAATAAAATTAAAAAATTAAAACAAATAACTTACGTATTGTTAATTTTTCTAATTTAGAATAAGTGCTACTAATATTTAAACCAATATTTTTGGCTATCAGCATAAACTCTCCATAGCTTTGAAGGGCTTTAACTTTTTTTACATCTCTGACTTGGACAGCTCTGGCTATTTGTCGACCCTGTAAGGATCTGACTGCACTATTAAACTCAGCGGTACGATCTCGAGGCATAATTTTATAAATTTCTTTTTCAACCGGTTGAACAACTTCTAGTGCTGAGTAGATAGAAGTTGGTTCGGAATCAGAATTTCCTCGTCTTCTTCGTGTAGTCATTTAAATAATATGATAATCTACAAAAAAAAAAAAATAAATAAATAATTTATAATATATTTTGATTACACAGACATCTTACACAAACAATTGTATATAGTATTTTCACGAAAGCCAAAATTTATAAAATTTTAATGTACATTAAAAATTAACTTTCTATTTGTTATCAAACTAAGAGTAATATTTGCAGAATTGTTATTTTTACCTGTTGGTGAATTTCATTCAAATAATAATTTCAATAGTTAAATTTGATATATGGCGGTTTCATTAATTTGTAAAGAATGATATTTAGAACAGTCGCCAAGTTGTTATACATTCAGAATTGTTTTTAATTTTACTTTTAAAAACCCTCATAATTCTTGTTTTTAATTCTTTATATTTGTTATTATTTTTTCCAATATAAAACTTTATCAAAAACACGTACTCATTTAACCATGGTTAAAGCATAACCATGTTTGTGAAGCTCTAATATCAAGATCAAGATTATTATCATCACCATAGATAATAAAATGATTATATTTATTTTTTTTTGTCTACGGTCATCACCAATCACCATAGATAATAAAGGTACTTTAATATCTATGAGTCTGTGATCATTGCCCAACTATTTCGAGTTAAGTGCATCGTGATTTTGCTTTTAAGACCTTAAACATACAATTTATTTCCAATTATTTAGTATCATATTATCACAGCTGCTTATATAACTGTGCATATTAAACATAATTAATTATCTTCTATGATCTTACCCCTGTTATTCTCTATATGAAAAACATAGAGAATATAATGAATAGATTATTCTATAATCATTATTAATCCATGGTGATATCATCTATTCTGGAATGAATGACATGAGTTCACGACTTAAAATGTAATAAACAATTTTACCTCTGGTCCTGAAAAAAATTGATAATGTATTTATGGCGATTATTTCTTTCGATTGATTTCATAGTGATTTATATAAATACAATTTAAAAAGGGGAAATAAAATAAACAATCCATATTGTCAAACTGTAGATTGTGAACTGTCTGATGAAAAAACCGTTTACATTTTTGTTACACGTGAGATAATCTGAGAATCACCGTTTAGAATCTACTAAATAAGAGTCTACTCTTATATTTAACTATAAGTTAAGAATCTACTATAAAGATACGTTGTATACTGTATGGTCGATGGCATACGGCATTTATTTAAAGCAATTCTGTGGTTAAAGATACTTAAATTACAATTGATCTCACATATCGTTGTGTTAAATAACCTCATACAATATAAAAATATGTTTATGGGGTCCATTGATTTTCTATTAATTTCCCATGAAATTAAATTCTCCGAGTTCATCTGAAAGCACAATGGTACTTACTATGTATATACTATATATATTAAGTAATAAGTATTAATTCCAGTTTGCCATTTTATCTGTGAACGTTTATGCCATAGAAAAGAGATATTATCGATGGCATAAAATTCTTTTTTAAATCCGGTCGTCTATTCCCTAAGCAGTAAGCTGCTCGTCGATGAATTCACACGAGACATTTCGCAACAGCAGCAATGGTAATTCCGCGATAGAAATTTACCTCTGTTTAGTTTTATCGCAGAACATGTTCAATTTTCATTCTATTTCGTGGTCGTATTATCACTGTCTAAAATCGGTAATTGCTTGTCGACGACAATCCCTCCCGAACAATGCGATCGCGTGCTCCATACGATATATAGTCATTTCGACTATGATATTTTTTAACAATCTATATTAATATTTATAATATTATTTTCAACAATGCGAGTGATTTGATATTTCATAGCCCGCCATCGTCGCGGACAGACGACCGCGACCGGTCTTCTATCGATACCCGTCATGGCATAAATGTATTATGTACATTTGTGCCATGATTCTTTTGCTCCCCCCACCGCGGCCAGTTTACACGGGTCCGCGGTAAGCGGTAACGACCAGCGATCGCGGGGCCGGGGCGAACTACAAAACATTATACATAATCATAATAATAACACGGCGATTATAGCGTCATAGCTGTGTATGTTACGAATAACGATTGTCGATTGTGTGGCGATGGCGAGTCGTGTGATTGTCGAATAATCGTAGTGACCCGTGTGAACGAGAATTATAAATCGTCGAAGCAATACATTCAACAATTTGTTGAGAATTCACACGTACACGTTACCGTATCCGATATCGTATTTTCAAAATACAGACACGTCTCGCTCGGTGTTTTTGTGAAGAGTCAAGTTTTAAAACCGATTTAATTTCGTCGAGCAGTATACCTGTAATACATACATACATTATGTCCGAGTCCGAAGGTAATTCGTTCAATGAAAATGAAGATGATCAAGTCGTGGGACTGGTCGAATACATCAACGGCCAGAACGCGGAAATAGAACAAGCCGATTTGATATTGGAGGCATCTGAAGGTGACAATTGCACTTACTCGATGGTTCGTAAATCCCAGCAAAAACTGATATTTACTTTTGGATTGTGCATTGATTCCAGTCAAATTGTTGTTATGTTTTAGGGGTACATGAACCGTCAAGCGTTGTATGCTTGTTTGACCTGCACAGAAAAAGACAAATCACCGGGTGCAATATGTTTACCTTGCATGTACCAATGTCATGAGGATCATGATTTGGTTGAGTTGTGGACAAAGAGGTAAATTCTATTATAAAATAGTCTATTTTTCTTATTTAATATTTAGATGTATAAGTATTTACTATTAACAATTTTCAATATCATATTTAAACACTGTAGTTGTGATTGAATGTTTTACAATTGAAACTGCTATTCAATAAACGAATTGAAATTCAAGAGTATCAAGTTAATATAAATTATTATGTTGTTTAAATTGTATGTATCTTAGATCAGTATAGCAAATCTTAAATAATAATGTTATAATAAAGTTAATATTAAATCGAATATTTTTTATTTTACATATTTTAGGTATTCATAAATATTGTAATTATTTCAACATTTTTATATTAATTAGCTAAAGTTAACATACTTGTACTAACCTATTGGTTTATTTTTCAGAAATTATCGCTGTGATTGTGGTAGTGACAAATTGACATCTCAGTGTCAATTGGAACCTGTAAGTAAATATTTATTTAAACTAAATACTGATATCAAATTAATTTGTGGGTCTAAAGGGTAGAATGTTTTTTTTTGCCTAAAGGAAAGCATATATAATATCGATTTTATATTTTAAAGTATGTGGTACGTTTGTAAAGTCTATGTTAGAAATGTTTTGAATTTGTTGGATAGACTAATCATAAACCATTGAATTAAGTTTAAAAAATTCAAAAAAATTAATCCTGCCTCATTTTAAATTCTGTGCAAAACAAGGAATAAATTAATTTTCCAATGAATTTTTTTTTGGGTATTTATTTCTTAGAAGTTTTATACAGTAAAATTTTAAATCAGTAATTGTATACAGATCCATTTAAACTTAAGAATTTTGATGTGTAAAGGTGTTTTTAAAAAAAAATTTTAAAATTGTCTTATTCGTACTTTTAATGAATCATTTTTACATTTCTTTGCTTTGGTACCAAAAAAACAATTAAAGCTACTATTTATTTTATTGCTTCCATTAATTTTAATTCTATGTATTTATTTTCTAGTTGAAACCTGAAGCAAATGATCTCAATGTTTACAATCAAAATTTCAAGGGTTTGTATTGTATTTGCCAGCGTCCTTATCCTGATCCTGAAAATACTGATGAGATGATACAATGCATTGTTTGTGAAGATTGGTATCATAGCAAGGTAAATCACATTATATATTTTGAATTCAATTATTTACATAAAAATTTTTTTAGCATTTGGGTACAAAAGATATGAATCCAGATGATTATTCCGAAATGATATGTTCTGGATGTACTTCTAAATTAAGTTTTTTACCAGCTTATCAACATTTGATTGGTAAGAATTTATTAATTTTTAATACTTGATTGAAATATAATTATTGATATTGATTTTTACACTATGATAATTTTATTATGATCGATTAATTAATTAATAATATTAAAATATTATTATACATTTATTAAGTATGATCAATTATCATAATAAGTTTCTCAAACATTTTGTAAATTACCTAGTGATTCTCTTTATTTTGGGATTCAGTATAATATTTATACCTTTGTCTTTGGTACTTAAAATTTACAGGTACGCACCTATATTATTAAATTGTTAAGTTCATGTGTTCATTTTTCATTCCTACGATTGTAGTTAACACTGTCGGTTCCAGAACCAACTTAAATTTTTGATCGATATTCACAGTGACTTCTGATATTTATTCAAAATGTTTTGATTATTTTTATAAAGTAATTATCACAATCATGATGGTATCTTTAATATTCACATCTTAACTATCCAAATCATTGAATTATTCCCGTCATTTAAATTGATGTTTTCATAAATAATCTATGGTAGTAATGAAACATAAAAAATCATAATTAATTTATGTATTTATTTCAGTACCAAAAATCATAATATATATAAAATAAGCAACCATTTAAACAATTTGAAACATCCTTAATAACTGAATATTATTTATTTACATACAAATTAGTACTTATTTACTATACATGTTATTTTGCAGTAACTGATGATCCAATACAGAACATTGAAAAGGGTGATGAAACTGAGGTAATTTTTCATTATTTAATACACATGTGGATTTTTATTTTTAAAATGAGAATTTTCTTCTGCGAATTTTGTGTACTTCACATCTGAGTATTGATATGATATTTGACGCCTAAAAAAAAAAAATATACATAATTTGATTTAATTTTCTCAAATATTAAGACTAAATTAATATTTGTTGTACCATTGATTACAAAATAATTCTATAACTTTGAAACTTAATATATTAAACATATTCAACTAATAATTATTATTGCACACTAAAGTTTTAAAAAAATATCTAACCATTAACTAAATTTTTTTTCTCCAGTTATTGGATACAAATACATTTTTTTCATTAATCTTTTCTAATATTTAATTCAGAAATTAATAATTTCAAAGGGTGTTTTTTTGTTATTAATAAGATTTCTTAAAAGAGCATTTAGCCTTTTGATTATATATTTTATCAACTTCTGTTGAATAAGATTTCCAGATAATTTATTTGATTTGAAAATGTTGCTCTTTTGTCGGTACTTAATATATAAAATTTAATATTTTTGTTTTCATTTATTTAAAATTCTCTTCTAATATTGTGCCTTTACACTGCTGTGAGTGCATAGTTAACACTGTATTACTTACATTGTTTATTAGCTATATTAATTTATTAACTACAATGTATGCATGATTTATTTAGGATGTAGATGTTATGGATTCTGAAAAAAAAGAGGAAGGTAAATTCAATTAATTGCTATTAACATTTTTTTCTCAAACATAATATTTATTCCAATGTTAACTTTTAGGAGATGCTGAAGAATTGAAAGATGTATCTAAAATAATGGTATGTTTTTAAAATAACTAATTAGTATTGACTATTGAGCTAATGATGTTTAACTGTCGTCTAAATGGTTATATAAATATGTTAACTGACCAAAATGGTTTAATAATTATGTATATATATGTATTAGAAATTGAATGATGCTCATGATGGAGCAAGCACATCAAATAGTGAAAACTGTAAGTTGATGAACACAAAAGACTTAAAGAAAATTACTGGAAGTTCTTTTTGGGTAGAAGGGTGGCGAAAAGAGCTGTGTACATGTTCTGCTTGTAATGTAAGTAAAATGTGTAACTATTAATTATTTCATCTTAAACAATCTATGGACTTTTCGTTTTAGAAATTATACGCAGCAGAAGGAGTTTCATTTATTACAGACCAGCAAGATACATTACAAGCATATGAAAATAAAAGCCGCGAGAGAATGTCGGCTAAAGAAAAACAGAGCGAAGAAGGCCTTTCCAAAGCTTTGTCGTCAATGGACAGAGTTGCTGCAGTGGAACTGGCTCATCGTTAGTATATTTTATTATTCTCACGTAAAAGTAATAATATATTACCTATAAAATAATGTTTCGACATTCCAGAGTATAACCAGTTCAAAGAAGATTTGGGAGAATGGCTCGGTAGCTTCAAGGGAGATAAAGTTGTTAAAGTAGAAGATGTACAAGAATTTTTTTCTGGTATGCAAGCAAGAAAGCGTGCTAGAACAGATGATGGAATTCCACCAAGTTTCTGTCGTTAGAATATATGAATAATTTTAATAATTTAAAATATTAAAATAATAGATGAAAGAGTCATCAAATATACATTGTAATATTAACAGGATACATTTTTTTTCCTAGTACTTAATGTATTGATTTTTTTTTTTTTTTTAATGTAATCTTTCATTTGTAATTCCTACTCTTAATAATAAAATGTTAATCATATTTACTTAAAAATATACTATGGTTAATGGTTAATTGTATTGGCTATTGTTTTTTGAAAATATGTGATACTATGTATTTTTTAATGTTTTACTGAAACAAATAAAATAACCAGTCTTGATTATATAAAAAAAAAACACTCAAAAGTATATTTAGATTTAGGTAATAATTCATCATTCTTTATTATTTTTTTACTGCGCTAATATTCATTTAAATATTTTAAGAATTCATCAAGTCGTCAAACAGTTATTTTAGAAATTATAGATGATCAAGACTTTCATTTATTAAATCTATCATTTTTTTTTTGGTAATAAAGTAGAAAATATTCGTTCTACATATTTTAGAATAAGCATAACAATTTAATCTTTTATTTAATGAAATTTCATAGATTTAAAATTTATTTTTCACTCGTACAGTTATAATATTTTAACTTCATATAAAATTTGTCTGAAATATAGGAAGAGAAAAAAAAAGCATAGAAATACTAAATATATAAATTTATTATATTATTTATCATAAATGATTTAAACAAAATATAAATTTTCAGTCAATTAAAAAGCGATTTATTACTAAAATTGAATTTAACATAGAATATATAATATAATTAATAATGAAACAACATTATCAATTGTAATTAAATATATATTTATTTGTTTTTTGAATTTAAATATTACCGTTACTTTACTTACTTTAAGAATCTACTTAATGTTTTGAACTTCATTGTTTCTCAGGTCTCCCAAAGCTTGTGTGTAAGTGTGTGTGTATAACTATTTAATCCTCGACATCATCATCAGTAGTAAATTCTGAGATATCACTTTGTTTGTCTTCTTCTTGCTTGTAATCTTCCTCGTCGGATCCCATGTCCCACTGAGGATGTTCTTTTATAATTTCTGGTGCTTCTTTTACATCCAACTACAAATTAATAAAATTAGTTTAATGGCAGTTGCATTTTTTATTTAAATTTAATGTATTTTCTTTGGCAGAAGAAGAGAAAAAAAGAAGTGAAAACTGGATGAGCAATTTATTTTTGAAAAAATAGCAAATATATCAATTGATTCAAATATTCAATTTATCGATTCAAATTAAAAAAAAAAGAAAAAAGGTTAAATAATAATATTAGACTTTTCTTCTTTTTACGTTGCCAAATTTATGCATCAAATAATATCAAAACAAAGGTATATTTACAACCCTCAGAATGCATACGAAATTAATTTTTCAATAAGCCATTTGAAATTAATAAAATTAGTTTAGAAAATATGATTATAAATCGAGCTTTAAAGTTTCTGTCCGAAAACAATCTTACTTATAAAATACATTATAATTATAAGGATACAATTTCAAAAATGTTATGTAAACTATTCAACTATTTGATTGCCTAACATTATTAAATATTTACTCAGTTAAATAACTTACTTTGATATCATGCATTTGATCAAAACCAAAATATGAATCGGACCTCAAACAAACTGCAAACACATAAACTCCTGGCCATCTAGGAGCTGTGAACTTAAGTTGGATTTCTTCTTCGTCGACAAGTTCAGTCACGTGATATGGAACAGTCAATAATGTACGACTTTTCCGATCGCTTAAATAAACCCACCAATATTCATGTTTTTCCTAAATATAAAACGTGTATATTAATAAAATGAACATTACATTTTCAAAGAACTTGTCTAGTATAATGGTAATACCTCAGGGAAATAAGGACAGTGCACCAAATGTGATTGTTTAGTTCTACCTTCAAGTACTCGATCTTTTTTATTAGCTCCAGATTGAAATTTATCCCAATCATCATCGTCATCATCGTTATTAGCTGTAACCTAGATTCAAAAAGTCTCATAAATAATTGATTACATACATTTAATTAAATGATATTCGTTTACTATCATAATAATTTACAGTATTAAAAGTTCAAACAGTATGAAAAATATTGATTTATTTTTAAATTGGTAATTATATATTATATAATAGAATAGTATAGAATTAACTTATTTAATGTATTCACTGATTAAATATGCACTTTATAACAATTTTAAATCACCATTCTCGTGATGAAGAATTGTAATTTCATTCAATTAATAGAATTAGAAATAATAACCTAACTCTAATGGTTTAATAAGTCCATAAAAAAATTTAAAATTCAGAAAAAAATGTATAAAGTTTTATATAAAAAACAATACAAATTGTTGTATTTTAAGGGGGGCCCTCTAAAATATTATTTTAAATAAATTTGTTATAAAGTAATTATCTAATAAAATAACTTTTAAATGAGTGGGAGTGGTTTTGCGTTAACATGTGGTATAAGAATGTGTATAAGCTATATGTGCATCAAATAAAATTGATTGACCCGAGGATTCGTCTATAGTGACGGAAATGTTGATGATGTATGATGATTATATGTAAACATAGTATTTCCTGTTGGTAGATATACACAGTTATTACGTCCAGGTTAAAGACTTTTTAAATTCTTAATTTATTCCAAAATCGTTATGTTTCATTGAATGTGAAAATCATATATGTTAATGAGATAATATTTATTTCTTATTGTTCTTATATATTCATTAATACAATTTATAATATATTCAAGCTTATAAATATTTAAAATTTAAAATATGATTATCTATGATGTCAGAAAATGAATCTTAATTTATATAAAACAGGATCGTATTAAATATTTATTAAAAATTGAAGGTTAGTAATTTTATTTACCTTTTTTTTATCATCTGCCGTTTCTTCAGCATCACTTTTGTCTGACTCTTCATCAGAAGAATCACTAGAACTATCATTTTCAGAATCTGAGACTTCGTCACCTGATGAAACATTACTGTCTTTTTCATCTTTTATTTGTTCTTTTTCTTCATTTTTATCATCTTCATTTTCTTTAACCTCTGGCTCTCCTAACTATAATTAAATAAGTAATAACTAATAAGTTATAGGAAATATTGATTTTATTTAGTGGCGGTCATATGGAGAAGTTGTTTTGACTGATACCTTTATTATGCTAATAAAACTATATACACATGGATATATTATATATATATATTATGAAATGTACAGCAATATATGCTTTAAAAAGAACTATAAAATAAATTTATCGACGAATGAATATTTATAATAAAAATATAAGGTTAAAATCAAATAAATATGCATGAACTGGAAAAGATTAGGTGTTTAAATTATCAATACAATTTACCCATCCCAAAAATATTAACTATAACCGCCACAGTTATTGGAGAAATCTAAAAAATAATACGTACTTTGGCTTTTTCCAATTTTTCTTTCTTTTTAATTTTTTTTTTAGCTGATGCAGACAAGGTAGTTTTTGGTTTTTTGGTATTACCACTTTTTTTACCTTTACCTGCTTGACGCTTTTGCTGCCAAATACCTTTGGTTACTTTTTTATCCTTTTCTTTTTCATTTTCCTTTGTTTCTTTATTTTCAGTATCTACACTGCTTTCTACTATGTCTCCATTGGATACAGGTTTATCTAATTTTTCTGATTCTTTAGTTGTGTTTTTTTCCTGCTCAATATGTTTGTCTGCATATGATTCATCTCCAAATAGCACTTTCATATCTCGCCTTTTCAACTGTACAGTAACAGTTACTATAGCTCCAGCAGTATAAACTGTAGTAGCTTCATCGTCAATAACTAATAATAAAATTGAAACATAAACATTACATTTTGATGAATATATTAAATTCTATTTTCACTTCAATCAAGTACGTACCTTCACAACGGACTTTGAAATCTATATAGGGCATTCTACCTAATACTTTAACTAAATCTTCATACTGACTATCAGACAAAAACTTTAAAGTACTTCGTCTATCTTCATTTTTTAACTGAGCAAGATGCTGAATACTTCTTACACGTTTCTACAATAAATATATGTATTAGAATATAAAACAAAAGTGAGAAGAGCAGTAGCAACACCCAAAACTTTATTTTTATTAATGTAAAATATAAATGAACAGTAAATAATTGCAATTTTGTATTTAAAAATACTACTTTTGTATCAGTATTTATTAAAAATATTATTATTATTATTATTAATAATATTATTCATACGACAAGAAATTTAGAATCCTTTCATAGGTTGTTCATTAAAATATTAATTCTTAATATTTTTGTACAATTATTATTATACTTTATTAATATTATAATCAATTGATATTATAATAATTATGTTTAATTCAAGTTCTTCAAGCACTGGAAGGTTTTCTCAAATAAGGTTTCAAACCACAAGCACTATTTCTAAAAAATTATCAAAATGGTCATATCTTAGGACCAGGACAAATAGTAAAATCTTTTAGGAAACATTTTGATATTTTAATAAATGAAAGTAAGAAATAAAATTACTAGGACTACGAACAAAGTTATCAGACTAGGAAATAACTGAAAATATCATGAAAATTAAAAATTATAAAATTCTAAGAGAAAATGAATTCAGAATTATTCAAGATAGCTAGAGCAGATAAACTTTCTTTTTTTAAATACATATGATAGCAATCCATTGAAAATAACATTTGTTATACATTAGAATCAATTAGAAATTAACTAAAAAATCTTCGAGTTTATGGACACACTGTTTTAAGTTAAATATTTATATTCACAACAGTATATTATGCTTACCTTTTTATTATCAAAATGTTTAAGGTGATCTTCTGTTATATATGGTAACTGCATAAATGGACTTTTATACTCCCATAACGCTTGAACTACCATTGGACAAAGTTTCATACAGTTTTCAATGGTTTCAATATTAAGTAAACGAGGCACTAACAAATAATAAAACATTATTATTTAGTTAATTTATAAATATTTACATATATTTATTAATCACACAAACCTCTTTGAGCGTATGCTAATAATATTAATTGTGAAACAACACCGACCATTTCTTGTATTAAATATGGACATTTTTTCACTATATACATGCGATCTATATCTAATGTCTCTGCTTTAAGTACTAAACGAGACAGATGTGCATGAATTAAAGCTCTAGCTTTTATTGAATAATTATAAGACAATGGTGGCTCTTTTTGTGTTCTTTCCGCAAAATTGTAAAGTTGTTTTATAAGCTAGAAAATAAAAAAAATATAAAAATAAATAAACATTAATTTAATTTGAAAAATGTATCACTATGCAGGTATAGGTACTACAACCTTGTATTTGGACTAAATGAATGTCTGGGATGGGAATATTAAGATAGTATTTTAGTTATAGAAAGGAATCCTATGCATCTTGAGCGTATCTTTAATCATAGAGTAAGTTTTTTTCAACAATTATTGAAATGTAAATAACCACCCTAGATGCCTAATGCATCGAATTGGCTACTATTTTAAATCAAACATGATTTCAACACATAATTACAACTAATAAAGAAGAATAAAAATATAAATCCATAATTAAGTATTCTAAAATTTGATAGATAAAAATTGTTAAATTAAGTTTAATACAGTAAATAATTATTCACAATTAGAAATACCATAAGTAGAGAGAGGTTTTTTTAAATCCAATGTTTTAAAAAGACATCGATACTTTATGATTTAGTATTATTAGCTTAATTAATATTGATTGTAAATAAAGGAGAAAAATTAAAAATTAAATTCTATATAAAAAGATTATCATATTAGAAATATTAAAAAAAAATATTTGAATTTGATATTTAACAATAGTTATCTATATATTTTGATTTCGTTTGTATAGAGTTTTGTTAATATAAATATTTAAAATACTTAACTATTTTTTGTTTACTTAAGTATGATAATTAAGGGGACTGTATTATTTGGTAAAAGTAACATAATATTAAATAACCTAAGTTTTGTCAATATTTATTTAATAATACAGTTAATACCAATAATCAATAGTTACTTAGTTTAACATAATAGAATAAATATTAAATACTTAAGATAGTGTAAATATAAATAAATGGAACAACTCTAGTTTAGGCTCCATGTGATTTTTTCACATTTTTTTTTTTTGAGAAACTAAAAACTTTTTCTTGGAGGAAAAATCACGTTGGTTAGGTATTAGGTAATAAGACAATGTAAATTTATTTTGTATAAACAAGTCTGAAAAAATTTTCAAAAAAAAACTGTATAAAATTCAAATACCACCCGCAGAATCAAACCCCGGACATGCAAAATTGAGCAACCACGTTAACCATTTGGCAATAGCTCAACAAATGTGTATTTGTATGAAATTTGCTATACAACAATAGTTGAACTTAAAAGAATTATAATTTGTAAACAAAGCTCTCCCCTAAAATCTGAAAGCACCATTGTTGTCAGTGCATAAAAGAATATATATTAGAAAAAAAATATTTTAGAAAATCGCATGGAGTTCAAACTAAATTTATACCAAAAATAATAATCCAAATAGTTTTGTAAAACCAAAAGTAAAAATTGAAAATGTATACACTTTGATATACTAAACATAAGTTTCAAAAACCGGATTTGATTGAGTATAATTCTGATATATAAATCTGACACTAACCTGAGGCATTTCCTGTTCATCTGAAGATCGTTCAATAATTTCACTATTGTATTTTTTTTCAAATTCCAATGATGCACTCAAAATCATGATAACTCGTTTAAGAGGTATTGAATTTGATTTATGTAAAAAATAATAATACATCCTAGATGTCTCTAATAAAACCTATAAAAATAATAAAATTAAAATAATTATGTGCTATTATAAATTAAGATTGTTATACCTTATCTCCAGAATATCTAATAGATTTATACCACCACATACCAACTGTAGTTGGAAGCGCTATCATGAACACTAAAGCATAGAGACCCAAGACCTAAAAACAAATCACAAAATTAGTTTGTCTCAATGATAAAATATAAATAATACAAAATATTTTTATTATTTTAAAACAATTAATTTAATTAATTGTTCAAAATTAGATACTTAGGTACTTAATTGTTTTTGTTAAAATTATTTAATATAATTTTTCATTCAAAATTAACTGAATAAATTATAAATCATAATAAAAAAAACTAATTAATTCAAACAAATATGAAAAAATATAAATACCCAAACTGAATTTTCTTTTTCAACAATCCATGATGGTAAAGCAATTCCAAAACTCATTGCACCAGGTCCATCAGGATTTCCATACTTTTCCCAATTTTTCCTGGACTCATCATCAGTAAGGGCTTGGTAAGCTAAACAATTTTTAATTTGATATTATTTATTATTGAACTAAATATTGGATTCATAACAATCACACACAGAATGAATAATTAATTAATTTTTTTTTAAGTTATAAGTTACCTTTAGTAAGCTTCATGAATTTTTTCTCATCTCCAGTCTCTTTATCGGGATGGTAGATTAATGACAGTCTTCGATACGCTTTTTTAATAACTTTTTCGTTTGATCCCTAAATTTAGAACAATAAATAATTAGAAAAAATATGATAATCAATGTATTATGTTATATATATATATATACTTACAATTGGAACATTGAGAATATCATAAGGATCAAAACTTGCACTTTCATAATCAAACTGAGACACTTTGTAAGCAAGGAAAGCTAACAATACCCATCCAGCAATAATGACAACTTTACTAAAATGTATTAAAGGTTTTTCATTAAACAAAGAATAAATAATTAACTAAAGATTGATATCAAGTAGGTTGCTAATTTCCAATGTAAATGAATATTTAAAAAATAATAATGTATTAAAGTAATTACTGTATAAAAAATACAATTCTTCTTAGGAAACCTCTAAGTTTATGTAACTCTAGAAATACTCACATAAACGTTCTTTTCATTAATTCCCATGGTTTTGTGGATTGTAGAATAAGTTTTTTCTTTCTGCATCCCGGACAATAACATTCCGACGCTAAGGCTTTTGGATCTAAAACGAGAAAAAAATCTTTAAATATAATGCATTTTTGACACTCGGTTATCGAAGAAATAAAATTTGAATCACCACCAACCTTCTCTCTGTTTTCTGGGCCACCAGTAATAGGTGCCCGGAACTAGTAAAAGAGCTAAAAACGACAATATAAAATAGAAAAACGTAGCTCCACTCTCATCGTATTGAAACTTTTGGCCGGCCATAGTAGTTTCGGATTAAACGACGGATACAAAACATTTACTTAATGAACATGATTTAGTGAATTTACATGTTTTTCAATCGGAATTTGAAAAATTCATGTCTCCCGTGACGTGAAGGAGGAACACGAATGACCAACGCCGCCGTGATAATTATTCCGGTAACACGTCATATAAACTGTTTTGCGCGATAATAAAAAAAGAAATACCGACCGACCAGGTGTAATCGAAATAATGACGGCGGTGATACAGACGATATACGTATATCGATATGTGGTGACGTCCCCGACGTCTCGTCGTCGTCGTCGTCGTAGTCGTCGCGGTTCTTATCTATATAATATCGCGTATTTATTGTTTTTTATCAGCGCCACGGACTTGTATTGTAACCGAAACGACTGCGGAGAAACCTGCACGAATAAAATGCAATGATAGCGGTGGGATTTTCGCTCGCGCGACGCGGCCGCGCGTTAGCTTTCCATGAAGTAAGGCGCTGGATCGTAAAATGGCTCCGGTCGCGGCGCAGTTGGTCACGCCTGGTGGCCGCGGACCGTAATGTCGTCGACGGAACCGCGTCGCGGGGGTCGCGGGGGGGCACACGTCGGTGGGGGGAAGGGGAGGGGGTGGCGGGGAGGAAACGAGGAATTATTTAGGTGGTCCGCGGCGCCCGCATTTAACGTTGCATAAATAAACGATATGGGCTCGCAGGCTTTCCGGGTTGGCCGCACTGTGCGACGTGTGGTTATTTAAATGGATATGCCTGCAGCTGCCCGACCGTCATTTCTGTTTTCGTGCTCGTGGCCCTACCATCTGGTTGTGTCTGCGACGTGCGTATATTGCCGTTCGCTGTTACCATTCCGAGAGAAGCCATTTTGTTGTTACGAAAACCGCTTTCAGTGTTCCGACTTTTTTTTTTTTTGTTCTGGGTTTCCAGCGTTTCCGAATACATTTCCGATTCCGTTTTAGCGTCAATCGAATTAGTTTTTTCACCACCGTGTGCCGTGCGTCGACGCGAAACCATGGCTTGTGCTACGTTAAAACGATCGTTGGATTTCGAACCCCCTATGTGCAGGCCGACGAAAAGACAAAGGTGCACGCCTATGAGCATATCGCCTTCTAGCTCTCCACCGAACAGCTCCAGATCTGAATACGTCTCGCCGCATTTCGGCGGCGACGTCGTTCCAAAAATCACTGCAGGTAAATTCCGACTGCCGTTTACCCGGATATTTCGTACGAATCGAAACCGGACAAAGCATTGACATGGTGTCTCGCTATCAATAAAACGTTATACCAATTATTTCCCGACTCCCGTTGTTTCCGTGTCGTCTTTGGGTCCAGTTGTTTTATGATTTTACATTTCGAATTGAAATGCTCGGAAACTGGTAGTTATTAAACTTGCCAACTAATGTATTAGATCGTATCATATTTCAATAGCTATAAGTGTCGAATGTTATACAACGTTATTTGTGGGTTTTAAAAAAACTATTACATGATAATAATAGTTATGTGTGCAAAAGCACAATAATGACATTTATTTACAACATATTATAGGTAATGTCCGAATATTTTTGTTGCATTCATTAATGTGTAATATGTTCAGCCACTAATTAAAATAGATTTTAAAACAGCCTAATCATGTGTCATCATTACCCATGGCTGATTCTTAATTATTATGATTACTGCTTAATATGTTGTTTAATGTTTAGTTGAATAAATATGATTACATTAAATAAAGATTAGGTATATTGTATTAAAATTTTATGGAATAAATTAAATTCATCCAAATAAGTGTAATATTAATTTTGAAGTGTTATTTCATTAATATACCATAACTTTTTTATCTTTAATTAATTTAGGTCCAAATTTCAATTCCTAGAATTAGTAAACCAACTTTAGGGTTTTATTGCATTTGAATTAAACATTTATCACAAATTCATTCATTTACTAATGATTCATTTTATTTTTAGAAACAATCAATCTAAATTCCAAATAACATTTCAGATGAATTTGATACTGATAGGTAATTGGGTCTTATTTTTATTTTAAAATTCTTTTGTGTTTCTATATTTTATTATGTGTACTTGTATAATACATTCATTAAAACTTTTATTTATTATTAAATATTAGTAAAATCAATAAATATAACAAAATTGATACAGGCAGGTAAATACCCCTATTAAATTAAAATAGTATTATTTATTATATATGATTTCATTTTTATTTAATGTTTTTTGTTACCTAAATTAAACTATTTTTTAATTAAGCTGGATAAAATAGATAAATACTTCACATATCTTTTCTACATCTAAAAATTATTTTTATTGACCATTATTTATTTTGTTACCTAGTGACCTACCTAGTATTACATTTGACATTTCATTAACTTTGAAAGTGCTTATTTTAGAATTATATGATATCTAATAAAAAATGAACATATGAAATGCAATACAGGGTGCATTGCATTACTATGGTTTATCATAAACTGTTGAAAAAGAAATCATATAAATTTATAATTAGGTATTACAGTATAATATTGAAACAACAGATTTTACTGGTAAAGCTGTCGTAAAATTATTGTTTGCAATTTGCAGCTAATCTTAAGAACGGCAGTTATTACCTGCTTTTCACTATAATTTTAATGCTACAATTGAATTAACATGACATTTAAAGAAACAAATTTTTATTTAGTAATTCTAGAATAACTTCAAAATATTAAATTTCACAGTACAATTTTATTTTAAATGATTACCCAAATATTGTATTTTTTGTGATGAAATTACTTTTTAGTGCACATTAGTGTATTTAATTTAATTATAAACTGCAAACATTTTTTATTTGTTTTATTTATAATTTCAATATTTTTTGTACATTTACATTTTCGCTTATTTTTTTTTTTTTTTACAAAATAAATAAATAAATATGATGAAATCTATTATTTAAAAGAATACTCTCATATTTTTAGACCTCATTCAAAATATATTACATTTTCAATTGCTGCAATTTTTTTTATTTAAAATATTATTCCTTGTTGAGTTTTGTTTGTTTTATTATATACTTTTAAAATAAATTATTCTAAAAATGATTAGTTCAATTACAAACACTTTTATTTAATGAATTTTAAAAAAAAAATTTCAATAAGGTGAAACTACCTAGGTATATTAACAGATTTATATTTACTAATTTAATTCATTTTATTAAGTTGATAAATGTACATGTAAATTTTAAAAAAAAAATGTAAATGTATTAAATGGTAAATTCTAGATATATTTTTTTTTATTAGTCTGTAATTTAAATTTGAAGTTCAAAACAATTAAATGAAAAAGCCATATTTTAATACAGAACACAGCCAGTGACATACTTCTCAGATTATTATGTGTTTTATTTTCAATGAAGGCCTTACCCTTTTAAAAGAAACTAATTATTGATTATTAAGAAAAAAAAAAAATTTATCTCTGAGTCATTATTTATTCAACATTTTACATTAATTTGATGACTTAAAAAACGAAACTTTAGGTATAGTAAACTATTATTATTTATATTATTTTATTTATTTACTCCATATCTTATGTATAATAAGTAATTAAAATATTAAAGATTAGTTAATTTCTTACCCGTTATAACTTTTTTACTAGCTCAAATAAATTCTAGAAAATTATAATTTGAGTTTGGTATTGAATACTGCGACTGTATTAAGATATTAAATTATAAATCCAGTGTTTTTACCTTGGGTTATTTTCTCCCCTTAATGTTAATGTACCTATTGAGTAATGACAATTAGCATAAGCATCTCTAGAATTTTTTTTACTTAAATTTAAAATGCTGAACAATTTTAATAATATATTGATAAATTAGTAGATATAATTAATAATTAATAAATAATAGTTAATAAAATAAGAAAACAAATTAGTATTAGTGTGATGGATAGGCTTGTAAATTTATGTACAGTGAATATTTTTTTAATTTTATTAAGCTTATCTGAAAAATTGATAAAATTAAAATAATGTAGTTAAATATTTCTGGACCTCCAGGGGAACTGTCCCCTTTAGTTTGAATTTATTAAATGCATTATATTTGGTTGTTGAGACTGAACACAAACCAAGATAACTAAATAAAAATTTTTTACTTAATTATGAAATTAAATAAATAACTATTTTTAATATAATTTCTTGTGGATTTTTAACGTTGAAATATTAAACAACAACTTCATTATAATATTGTTGTGTTCCTAAACACAATTGTCAAATATAAAATAATATTATTTCAAAATATATGATACGATTTAAATTCTAAGAATGCCTATATCATAATAGACATTCCTATGGGTGTACCCTCATAACAACTAACCTTTTGTAGTTTCATATTGTTACAGTTAAGAGTTTAGGTCTAGTAAGTAATTCTTCGCATTTCGCAGACAAAGATACTTAAAATCAACTTGTTTCTGATGCTTGTTATTGTATTTTGAATCATGTCCAATGAAAATTAATTTAACGTTACACACATTGCTATGTGTTTGTAACCCATTGGTAGTTTGCTCAAAATTAGTTCCTAATGATTCAGTTTTTTTGCGGCCAAGCTTCAGTCTTTAAATTCCCTATTGTTGAAAAACAAATTGTACTGTTTTATCATTTGTGATGAACGAATACATTTTTAATATGTATATTATTTGTGTGAGAAGTTGTAAAATACCTTATTTTATATGATCACAAGCTTTCTGGCTTCTCACATATAGTTGTAGAGATATTACAGAAAAAGTATAGTATAGTATGACTCTTGTGCTTTACTAATGTAAATTTTGTTATCATTGAGTATCTATGTATGTGGAATTGGGTAACTCATAGGTCTCTAATAATTAAGTGACAACAGTCGCAAACAAGTTTCAAATCTTACCAGTAAATGTGCTAGTTTCTTTAAACTGAAATTAATTAAAATGTTTAAATAAGTGTAATTATTTGTGATTGATTATTTACACATTGAAATTATTTGTGGTATATATTAATTTATTCTAATGTCTGTGTTAAAAAAAATTCTATTGTTAATAGTAAAATTATTATTTAAATTGATTGTGGGGCGCTGTTAAAGTGTAAAATTTTAATTTTAAAATTAATTTTTGTTGTTTTATTTTAGAAATGTTGTCTGCTAGTTTAACTGAAGAAGTTCAAAGAATGCGCCGTAAACGTCAGCTTAATATGGAATTATCTGAAAACCGTAATCTGGATGACAGTTCTTCGGATAGTTCATCTGAAAACACATTTCCATCATCAGCCAAAGATAAACCGCTTTTCACTTTTCGCCAAGTAAAATTTTAATCTTTAATAACAAAGCAGAATGAACCCTATACAATAGTTAAGTGGTCCATTGTATATAATTATTACAAAAGATGCGACTGTAATTAAATTTAACGAACAATATTTTTATTAATTCATAAAAAATATTTTCTAATTCCAATAATTAGTAGAATATTTATTACTTAATTCCAATTTAAATTTGAAAATGGTAAAGTCCAATATAAGTTAAGTGCTTAACATAACTTTTAAAATAATAAAATCTAATATTTTTTATTTTAATAGGCCAATATCAATATATTGGGTATCTATTGAAAACTAAGAGTATATTTTGATTAATCAAGTATAAAGTATGTTATAATAAAAAATGTTAATATTTTTTTTTTTTTTTAGGTAGGAATGATTTGTGAACGCATGTTAAATGAGCGTGAAAGTCAATTACGTGAAGAATATGATAAGATTTTAAACATGAAATTATCTGAACAGTATGAAGCTTTTGTTAAGTTTTCGAATGACCAATTGCACAGACGTTTTGAAGCAGCTGAAGACCCAAGCTGTAAGTTGTACTACATTACAATATTAGTGCATGTCGGTTAATACATAACACACTTCTTATTAACATTACCATCTGTGTTTTTAATTTCTAAATTATTTACTGTCTCATTTGAATTCTTAATTAACTATCTTAAAAATTCTATTTTAATTCTACTAACTTTTTTTGGCCTGAACAACAATGCTAAAAGTTGTTGTCACTATTCGTGCCATCCATTTCTGTTTTGAATCATTAAATCTTCCATATTGTAGCTTAGATCCTTTTCAGCTTGAATCCAAATTTTTCTTTGTCTACCAAAAGGTCTTTTTCTTCAAGATTTCCATTCTCACGCCTGATGGTATCATCTCAGAATATACTTTTTATAAAAGTGGTTAGTGTGAGGCGTCATGTTACTTCTCAGACGTAAAACGCAGCCATCCTGTCCAAAAAAGTATAGATTGAGAGTGGAAAAATAAGACACTGAGGCTCAGTGATTGCGCGTCGGTGTTTCAGCCCGTAGAGTCATGGATTTAAATACCATACCGTAGCTTATTTTTTTACTTAATTTCCGCCAAACTGCAGCCGTGTCATACCTAACCTTTTGAAACTTTTTCACGAACTATTTTGTTGTTTCATCATTAACAAATTCTTTTAACTTTTCTCATTTTTACTTAAATTGTTTAATAATTAACTATTAATTTTTAGTACACTTTTCAATAAATAACAATTTAATTAATAATTTGACTTTTATGATTTTAGATTTGTCTTAACTCTACAACAAATCCAAGCGATGGTTTTGAATTTACAACAAAATTTTAGACGCACTTAATAGACAAAATAATTATTCAGCCTTAAGTCAACAATCGACTGACTAACAATGTTTTTTATGTAATATACATTTTTGTAAACTCAATATTATTAAATTAATTTAAAATATATGAATTTCATGATAATAGTAAAAGAGTAATAATTAATTTAAGTAATCATTAAGCTAAGATTGTTTTGTTTGTTTTTATTCATTTTTTTATATTGCGTAACTGAAAATGTTGGATATTGGCTCAAAAAAATATTAAAAATCGGCTTAAGATAATTTTCTTTTTTTACCGTTGCAAAAGAATTAATTTTTTTGTGACATGTTTTCAGTTAAATTATTACATAACATTGTAAATGATTTATTTATGTGAACAAATTGTATTATTTTTTTTCAAATCCAAAATAAATTTCATTTAGTGGCTTAACACTACTTATTATTAGAGCTTATCATTCTGGTTATATGACTGAATTTAACGATACTATATATATTTCAAAAGTCGCCAAAATTTGATAAGAATAAACATTTTGGTTACGCCACTTCCAAAGTACTAATGTTTAAGTTAATTTAAAGCGAGTTGTATGAGCAAGTATAACGAAACAGTTCACTTTACACTGTAGCTTGTTCATTCAATTGGATCTCGCACTTATTTCTTATAATATATGATAATAATAATTATTAAACATTATAAATATATATATATTATAAATAAAGATATATATAGATTTTTTTTTTTTTTGTAATTGATAAGTGAAAATTATTTTTTCTATTAGGCCAAAATGTAAATTATTTTGTCGGGAAAAAATACTTGTACCGTTTAGTTTATGATACAAATTGATAATAAAAAAAAATTAAAATTCAATGATTTGTAATTTTTTTTTTTGTATATTCAAAGAAGTAAAAATTACCAACCTGATCCTATCATAGATTAAATTTACATACATAGCTCATGCCATGTTAAAATACGGCAACCAAATATATGGGCATTTTGGGCCATGGAGGGTTAGTACAAATGAACTCTATAGGGTCCTTAGTAGTACTACAGTAGTTAACACATGCGTATACTATACCTATTGGACTCTGTGGGATCGTAGAATATTTAATCTATGACTATAGAGAGATGTCCCATAATTTTGTGTTATGTAGACTTGGGTATGTAACTTTTGTGTTATTTCTTTGGATTGGTCTTGTGATGTTTTCCGGGTTTAATTAAATCTATGCGATTTATCCTTCGACGACTTGTGCATCATCCATTGTCAAACATCTATAAAAAAAAAACCTACTCACATTAATTTATCATAATTAACTTAAATACTAATTTTAAGAGCATTTAATTCCAAGTTTTTTTTTTCACAAGGTTTTTTTTTTAAAAAAATTTAAAATTATGTGATCTTTTACCTTAGAGAGATGTCTTACAATGTTTGTGTTCTATGAGGACTTGGCTTCTATTATTTGTTGGGTTTAGACTTGTGATGTTTTCCGGGTTTAATTAAATCTGTGAGATTTATCAAAGAATTGTGCATCATCCATTGGCTGCTAAATGAATGTAAAATGAATAAAAGTTAGTTTTACTTTCATTACATTGGTGTTTTTTTTTTTATTAATTAAATCTGTGCCATTTATAATACGACGACTTGTGGATCATCCATAATCTGCAAAGTTAAAAGAAAAGAAATTTAGTTTTACTTTCATTACATTGCTGTGTTTACTGTAAAGTTATGATATGTTATTCTAAGTTAAATTTCATCAAAAGAATTTTAAATAATAGTATCTCTTACCGTATAAAGATGTCCTATAATGTTTGTGTTCTATGTACACTTGGCTGCCATTATTTGATAGGTTTGGAAGTGTTGTGAGGTTTTCCGGGTTTGAATAATACTTTTTATGTCTCCCAGATCCCCTTGCAACAAAGGTGTTGTATGTGAAAGTACAGTAAGGTCTGCAATAATTGTATGATTCTTGTCTGAGCAAGAACCGAACGGAGCAGCCTTCTGTTGATTAATTTCAATAGTAATTGTGGAATTATTGTCGTATTAATCTGTTAAAAGCACAATACATTTTTGATATTCACCTCATTACATCCACCATAGAATTGTACTGTGTTGTGCCTCCACAGGACAGCTGGGAGGTCACATGAACGAGAAGAAAAATTTGAATATAATGTTAACGGAGGGTTATTCATACAATAAGAAAGAGATATGGGGTGTTTAAGAGTAAAATGAAACTCAGTTAATTTTATTTTCATTTACATTGATGTGTTTAACGTTGTGATATAGAAATTTATTTGGTGGATTGTAATGTGTGTTAGTTTTTTTTTTTTTTTGATTAATTCTAATCTAAATTGCATTTTTTTTTCAACTAAGTTTTATCTACATTTTTTTTCTACCTAGTTTTTTTTTCACAAGTTTTATTTTGTTTTTTTTTACAATTTTTTTTTTTTTATATTAGGTTTTTGTATTAACTTTCTTATTAATTAATTTTTTTTTTACTTTCATGCTATAATGTTTGTGTTCTATGTAGACTTGGGTATAATCCTTCAGTTATTTGTTGCGTTTGGACTTTTTGATATGTTTCCGGGTTCAGTTAAATTTCGAAGATGTAGTCGCGCAATCGTATGTAATGAATGCACGTGTGTGGTACTGTGGTCACACATTAGCCTTCGCTAATTCTACCGATCTATGAACGAATATAATCGGCACCACTGACGGCTTGTCGGTGGCTTGCTGTAGAGGTTCGGTGTTCACGCTGGCTTGTGAATTAATGTATGTATTGTAGCGCATAAGAAAATCATTAATCACTCGATAAATTTAATTTAATATAATTTAATCGAGTCGCGATAAATAGTAACGATATTTAACGACATTAAGCACTGTCGCGGAGAAATATAAAATGTGACTGAGAAGAGCTTTCGGATCGCCGTCGACACTATACTGAACGGCTCTGGTCGTTCTCATAAAATCCCCCCCCTCATAAAAAAAAAAAAGTCCCCACTCAACATTTTCCCCACTCTAACCATTGGATAAAGGTTACACATATTGCATCCCCAATAAAATGAAAAAAAAAAATAAAAATGAACTTAGCTAATTTGATATTTCTTAATCTACGGGTACACTAACGAGTAGTAAAAATATATTTATCACTAATTACAACGACGAAGCAAAAACATTTTATAAAAGTTTTCATAACTAACTAAATAGCCATACAAATAATCTCATACTAAACTTGGCCACTCCTGGCCGCCCCATACCTGGCATCCCCCGAGATGCCCGAAGCATAAGTGGTGTCGCGATCTGTGTCAAGCCAATGAGAATAATTCAGGAATCATGGAAAGTAATTGTTTTCGTAACGGCTTTTTCTTAACCGAGAATCGTTACCGCGGTATCCGGAGGTCCGTCCGCTGCGCGAGACCGCGTCGTCCCGTCACAGCGGCCACGCTAATATAAACCTAGCATCGCATTCCTCATTCGCTCGACCGAGTGGCCGTCGAATTCATTAATACTATACTCGCTACTCGGCGCTCGGGCTCGCCTGACGGATTAGTAAGCACTTTTTGAACGAACACTATGGTATAATAATAGTATATGTATATTATTGTAAAAAACATAAATTTTAGGGCTCTCCCTTCAAAACGACGCTAGGGTCCAATTGGGCCCAGTCGCGCCACTAGACGAACAGCGTAAATTTTTACTAGTGTGAACCAAGATACGTATAACATGTAGTTCCATCCGCCGCGGATGTTATATTTAAGCTGTGCCAAATCCGCATTACCAACACCATAACGAAAGACTTTACGATTCAGCGCGCGTGATAGGAGACGATCAGATAAATAAACATATGACTATAAGAGTGTGCGTACCTAATATAGGTGACTAGACGACGCGCGTAATGGATTTTATCCGTTCTCGTTATTAATATTACTCGGCGCCGAAATGAAACTCATTTCCGAAAATCGTATTGATGACAACGCGCAATTTATCAGTTCCAACGCGCGTTATATGACAGTGGTTTAATAATAATATAAAATAACAATAAGTTCTTCACAACGCGTAGGTGGGTCGTACTTATTTATTACATCGATATAATATTATCACTAACCTCGGGCCGTCGTCGAATCCATTGACGACCGTTTTCATACGGCGGGTCCGAAACATTTCACGACATGTTTAGTGCTGGTACACTCGAATAAAAACACCACTACGCGGACAAACACTCCGGAACGATTATTTCACTACTCGCGCGAACCACGATATTACTATGACACTGTAAAATTCACAAGCCGTTTTGGCGAACAGCGGCGCACTGCGAACGCGACCGAGACGGAAAATACGATAAACATCGATGGTACGGTAGTATTTTAGCGACGAAATAATTTGGTTGCGCCAACGCGACCGCCGTGAGACGTGCGATTATTAGTCGATAAATACTATTACCATCGCCGCGAAAGGAAATTGTTGAAACCGTGAAACGAGATTCGATGGCGGTCGGCATGAAATTCTCGTACACGGACACGTTCGGACAAACTCCATACATACGCGCGAACCGACGAAGACTGAAACAAAGGGAAGAAAATCCCAGCCTCCCCGCGTCGGCCGACACGAACAGCCAACGACAAGTTTTCAAGAAAGAATTCATGGAAAGTCAATTTTTTTGTAACGGTCGTTTTCCGAAAACCATTACCGTGGTATCCGGAGTTCCGTCCGCGGCCACACGGCCACGGCGGCGGCGGAACGTTCACACTACACGCGCGGGTGTTATATTCGAAACGGAAAATAGGAGATAGGAGACGATCGGATAAATAAACATATGACTACGAGTGCGCGTACTGCGTACCTAATAAATGACGACTCGGCGACGCGCGTAATGGATTTTATCCGTTCTCGTTATTAATATTACTCGGCGCCGAAATGAAACTCATTTCCGAAAATCGTATTGATGACAACGCGCAATTTATCAGTTCCAACGCGCGTTATATAACAGTGGTTTAATAATAATATATAATAAAATAATACGTTTTGCATAACGCGTCGTCGGTGGGTCATACTTATAACGATATAATATTATAATAATATATTATCACTAACCTCGGGCCGTCTCGTCGAATCCAATGACGACCGTTTTCATTCGGTGAGTCCAAAACATTTCACAACGTATTTCGTGCTGGTACACTAGAATAAAAACACCACGGAACGATTCACTACTCACGATTCACTACTCGCACGATATTACTATAAATCGATTGTTTTTGGCGGACGGTAAAATTCACAAGCTGTTTTGGCGAACAGCGGCGCACCGCGAACGCGACCGAGACGGAAAATACGATAAACATCGTTATAATCGAGACGAGCTTTCTGAACCGCGGTCGACACTAGACTGCACATCCTACATTGGTAAGCTACCGCTGAAGGTTCGGGCGTCTCTCGATCGGTCCGGTTGCGTGGGCAACTCGGCTGTCATTGGTCGGGCGGAGCGAGCAGCTCGGCTCTCATTGGCCGTGCCACCCGCCCTGTTATGAACTGATGACTCACTTATTCCGGTCTTGCGCAAACATGCCTACGTATAGTTATTCGTTTTATTACTATTACTATTGTTACATAATTATGTACTCATAATGAACTATCATTATATCATTATATAATTAAGTACCAATTATATAATAACTGATTTGTTCGATTTTTATACGTTTCTGGTGCAAAAGTCACGATTATTTTTTCTCTTTTATTTTTAATGAATATAGTCCCCCCTCTCATCAAAAAAAAAAAAGAAATAGTCCCCCTTCAACATTTTTACCACTTTAACCATTGGTTAAAGGTAACACATATTGCATTCCCAATAAAATAAAAAATAAATAAAAATGAACTAAGCTAATTTGACATTTCATAATCTACGGGTACACTAGCGAGTAGTAAAAATATATTTATTATTATATACGCACTACTTATTATAATGACAAAGCAAAAACATTTTATAAAAGAAATCATAACTAACCATTTAAATTAACTCAAATTAGACTTGGTCACTCCCACCATACCTGGCAATCCCCCGAGACACCTGAAGCGTAAGTGGTGTGGCGATCTCTTAAGATAAATTAAACTAATTAAAAAAAAAAAACCACAGAAATTGCCATCTTTGGGTGGCTTCTATCATCAAATTTTTCATGTCAAACAATGTAACTCTCATGAAATATGCTCATTGTGTCTAGTCTGATACAGATTGTGTATTTTTTACGTGTAAAAATAAAAAATCACTACTTACGATAGTATTAAATAAACGAAATAAGCAGCGCTCTCTGTTGAGACATCGTTAAACTAAATAAATTGGTTACCATTTTCCCTATACCAATGGCCTATCTATATTCTATAGTATATTTAATCCATGATCCTATGAACATTACTTCTCAATATTACGGAAAAGTGTAATTATTTACCCGTTACGACCGGTGGTCCGCAGAAAAACTAGCGTTATTTGTATTATTATTTATTTTAAAAAGCTATTTTCTCTTGACAAGGACACGAGACTTATGAATTATGATATAAATCTTAAATTCTAAAAAAATATAGTTAAGTGGCCCGTAGAATTTAGAAAATGGATTTAGTGGTCTGCGAGGTCCAAGAGGTTGGCGATTGTTGATAATCTTGAAAAAAAAAACGGTTTCTTATCACTTGAAGTATCAGCTGAACCTGCTATCAGGCCGAATTCCTCGCGTGGTCTTCTCTTCGTCGTGGTAACAAAATTTTCAAAAAACTACCTCGATTTCGCGTACAAACGATTTCGACTGTTCCAATTCGTTCGTTCTACACTACGCCGTTCTTTCTCGGTGTACCTTTGACAAACAACGTTGCACGGTTAACATACAGAATACTAATCTATAACATCGTATCACAGGTAAGACGAACAGATCTCGTTTGAAGACGACACTTACATTTCCTGACAACGGTCGGTCAATTCATTATTATTCCTATTCGCAGTGCTATCTCTAGAGTTTTGCACGTTTCGGTGCAAAATCTGGATCTGAAATCATAACATTTTGAAACAATGGGCCAGTAGAATGTATCGAAAGTTGTGACGATAATCATACTAACTATCGTTTATTTGTTGAATAATATTTACATAAACACTGCCTATATGCATTTAAACTAGCCGTCGAATTTATGGTGTAAAATATGAAGTTTTAAAGCTCAGCTGATGTGACCTAAAGTTTATTGAACTACCCGTAAAAATAACTTCAAATAAGAATCGTTTTTTAAAAGCAAAGTTTGCTTTCAAATTGATCAGAACAATTCACCAATCAATATCAATCACCTGTATCTCGAGTTCTACTTACATTTTTTTGTGATAACCCAAATTGTGAGGTCCCAGGTGAGTGTCCCTTTTGCCCTGTCCCAGAGACAGCACTGGTTACTTACTGGATACCATTTGCTTTTACTGACATGTTTTTCTAATGAATCGCTCGCGCAAATTTTTTCACACTATTACTAAGACCGTTTGTACTGTTATATACAATATAATGGTTTACCTCTGAAATAAATGTTTTTCAGTTATTATGGTATGGCAGTTTGTGAAACGCACTTGCAATCGAATGTTTCTATCGAAAAACCCTATACCTCCTTACAAGAATCATGTGGTTCAAATCGGAGATCCAGTACTTCGAAAGAAATCACTACCGATTCCAGCAGACCGCTTAAATTCCAAAGAAGTACAAAATGTAAGAACACTCGGTAAGCATTAGTAAACTTTGTTTGACTTGAATTTGTATCTTATCTAACTGTATATTTTATAACATTTATATAGCTCATTTCTGTAATGAAATCACGAGTAAAAAAATCAAATCTAATTGGATTAGCTGCACCCCAACTTGGTATACCATTACAAGTATTTGTCATTGATTTTCCTCATCCGTCTAAGAACTACAGTCAAAAAGAAATCGCTTTGAAAGATATGGAACACATTAAAAATCAAGTAAGAAAAAAATTACTAATTTCGAGTTTATAGTTTTAGTTGACGGCAATTCGATAATATTTTAGTAACAAAATATTATTAAATTATTTTAATACAAACTGTTAAATATATTTAAACAATAATAAAATAAAATAATATTTTAGGTTTGGATAAATCCTGAACTAAAGGTAACAGACCATACAAGTATTATTTTTAATGAATCTTGTGCAAGCTTTAAAGGTTACTCGGCCGATGTTCCTAGATTCAAACGAGTGCTTTTAACAGGTAGGTAATTTTAAATCGTCACTGATTAATATTGATTTCAATTGTCAATTTTTTAATTTTAGGACTTGATGAAAACGGAGAGAAACAAACCTTAGACGCCAAAGGATGGACAGCTCGTATTGTACAGCACGAGATGGACCATTTAAATGGCTTAATTTTTACCGACAGAATGGTCCTCAGCAGTTTATGCTGTACAGGATGGCAAACTATCAATCTATGTCAAGGATTAGTAGAACTTAGGTATGAAAATTGAAGAATTCCTGGGAAATTATTTAACATTTATGTTTTTAAATTAATGTTAAGCAGAAATTATTTCATAGTCGATTTTCTGTATAATAAAACTTGTGTCTTGTTGTTCTGAGTAAAAATAAATAACTATTTTTTCAAAAAAAAAGAAAGAAGTAAATTGTACTTGCATTTTATTTTGTAAATTTTTTTCTTTTTTACCCGATTATTTTATAACGTTGTTTATGTAATCAATCTGAAAATTCATTTATAATGAATACACGTTTATTATATTAAAAACTATTACTTACCGTGTTTTAAATTGACAGTTTTTTACTGGGAAAATACTGTATATTTTAATTTACAACTGTACATTGGTAAATAAATGTATGGAAATACGTGGATTAAAAATGTTTCGTTTTCTAAAATTGTTTTCCCGTATTGCTTGATGTACAAAATATACTTACTACATTTTCATGAAAATTATATTTATGCACTATATTATTTTTCTAAGACCAGTGGAATAAAACTAATAATTTAGAAATGTCTAAAAATTAACCGTACTTACCTATGTTTAAGACGGTGTTGCGCCATAACAAATGTTGTGGTAAAAATGTTCATTTGTTAAAGTGTGTTTCTGTTTTTAAAAACATGAGTTTTTGTAAATATCTAGAGAATAAAAAACAATATTAATTTTATTTATTAGATATAAAACATTGACTCACAAAAATTGGCTAATCACAATACAATAATTGTAGTAACAATTTTCAAAGATAAAAGTAAACTTTGTTTATCCAAAAGACTAAAAACAATAGAAATAATACAATTTTCTATTATAAATATACATTATATTAAATATTAATTAATTTAAAGTATAAAAATATAATTGGTTAGTTGACTAATGCATAAATAGATTTATTAAAAATGAACTCAATTATTTAAAAGTCTTTTCTTCCAACCACGGTCTTAGAATTGGTAATGTCGATGGATAATGGGTTCCAAGTTTTCCATCAAAAGATCCATTTTCAGTTCTAAAAGGATAGGTACCCATCATTATAGGAAGTTGTAGTTTGACATCCTTTTCCATGTTATTCGGTGAAATTATAAACTGTAATAATATTGAAGAAAATTATAATTACCTATAATCGAAAAATGTTTGGAGTGCATTATTAATTTCGATTTATTTTGTTTTATATTTTTATAGAATAAAAGTTGTTTAACAAAACATGTAGTATTGTTTTATTATAGAGATTGAAATATATAATTATTGTAAATTCTTGGGAGCATTGTTTGGTGATAGAAATCACCTTGAAGTTCAAGTTTTAGATAAGTGTGAACTTTTATTTATCTCAATGTAACAATGAAATAGTGTATTGAAAATTCGAATATGAGAGTATACAACGGGAATAATTTTGAATTTTGAATTTCAAATGGCTAGTTCCTAAGTACATCAATTTTAAATTTAAGA
Source organism: Drepanosiphum platanoidis (assembly GCA_948098885.1). Classification (NCBI taxonomy): domain Eukaryota; kingdom Metazoa; phylum Arthropoda; class Insecta; order Hemiptera; family Aphididae; genus Drepanosiphum; species Drepanosiphum platanoidis. The sequence continues at coordinate 6,626,312 of OX402534.1, read as the reverse complement.
CATTATTTTTTCATTTTAAATAGATATTTTGTTAAATAATTTACGAGTTAAAAATGTTCTAATGGCGTGGTGGCATGGATCTTGGCAATGGCCCATATAATTTCAGCCCCCACAAAAAATCTAACTCCTATGGGTCAATCTATACCCTTATGTGGGTCTCTATCTAGTGATTCTAGTGTGAATTTATAATTTATCGGGCACATGTACAAATATAAATGAATAATAGGAGTTTTCAATTCTGTTGATCATAATTTTTCATAAATATTTACTGTTTATATAATATTATGTACACAGATACTTTCACTGACAGAAAAAAAAACTTAATGTAACCTTGAATAATTATTTCCACCACTTACATAGATATCATATTGGATGTTTATAAGATGACACCCACGAAGGTTAGTAGGTGGTAATGGTGGTACGTAGAGTTGTTCATTGTGCCATTGGTCCATTTCGTTGGGTCTGATTTTGTCTCTCTTTAATGAAGCCAACTCTCGAGTTTCGGATTGGATTATTTTACTCTTGGCGAAATATTGAATGGTCTAAACGTGTACACAACAGAATTCGACGGAGGAATTAATACAATGAAGGCCGTACAAATTACCTAGCACTTACAGTATATACAGTGACGTATTAACGTATTAATGAAGGAATCCGGGAGTTCTAGACTCCTAGACTTTCCGTATAAAAACTAAAACTAAACGTAATTATATTACCTAGTATTATTTTGTTATCAATACGGTTTACCAAAAGTATACCCCCCCCCCCATGGAGAATTTTCAAAATACGCCACTGTTTTTTTTTTAAATACTTAATAAAATTCAACGACGAGATTCTCTTACTTCCGTCAGCGTTGCTCTGGTTGACTTGATGGTAACTTTGCTGTTGTTGGTAACCGTCGCCGTGATCTCGATGGTCTCGCCGGGCACGTAGGCGCCTTTGTCCAGGCACACCTGACACTCGACTAGACCGGAGCCCAAACACATTGCTTTTGACAGCTTGTGGTCGATATCGCAGCGGAACGGTTCCTGTAACGTGCCCGAAACAAACACATCGATGTTAAAAATACACCGTTTAGGTGAGTCAAATGTGATATTATGAGCGTGATATGTTTTACTACAGATAAAATGGACGGCTCCATGTTGAGATCGATCGGGCTCATGACAATGAAAACCTGTTGGTTCTTGTGCGTGAGCGAGTTGGGCTCCCTGAGCGCTGCCTTGCAATAGTACTGGACCCAGCCGGATTTTCCGAGGAACGTGGACGGCAATCCAGGTGGCAAGCCGAGTTTGAACGGAAAACTGTGGATCCCCGGTGATAACATGACCGGGGGTTGTCCTGCAAGTGTCATTTGAATATTTCCTTGTGTTATAATAGTCCTCGAGTACATTTTTATAGTATTATATCATAGAGTTACACAGAGTTTTGCGCGAGACAAATGTAAAATAATTAGTCTTAAATTGACTTCAATAATATTGAATATTGAATCAATATTATAAATTGATAAATACATTAAAACACCCAAAACAAAATCAGGTCCAATTCTGTTAAGGATTTTTTATATAATACCTGGTTCTCCGAGGAGTCTCATCCGAAAATCTATGTAGTTTTCCTTATCATAAATTCGCTCGCGTCTCTTGTTCTTCAATCGAACAACGCCTTCACCGATAACGTGAAAATGTAAACCTGTAAAATAATAACACGATCAATTAGATAAATGAATGGATTGAATTATAATATAACTAAGGCCTACAAATTTAAATGGCGCAATAAGTAATAAAATGCATTTTTCAATCGCCTAGAGTCTAGAAAAATTAGTAAATGTTGCACATTCTATTTGGATAAACCTAGTCACGGTCCAAGTACCTAATATTTATTATATATATATTTATTCTTTAGATGAACACATTCAAAAATAACAATCTTAAATAGTCTTATATACTATTACCTAATACAATCACCTAAGTTAACTCAACACTGTTTAATAATATATATACATTATACAGGTCTCCAACCATAAAATAAAAAATTAGTTTTTTTATCAAAATCAATAAAAATACTTATAGGAATACATTATAATAAATATTTTTCAATTTTTCTCTGAAAAATAACAGAGCAATTATGTGTTTATTCACTTGTGTTAGCTTTGTGATATAATTAGATATTAGATATTAGATACTATTATTACTATTTGTATATGGAATTTGTAGTCAAGATTTTCTTCACAAATAAGTGAATTATAGAAAAAAATATATATAAAATAAATATCACGGTAAAATCAATAAATTCCTAGCTTTGCTCAGTACTGAAATTATACTTGTTTTGTATGAAACTCCATCGATTTACCTGATAGTTGAATATCGGTATTCAGGACAGTTGTTTATTGACATAACTTCAAGAAGAAAAAAAGATCAAATTTTTCAAACGATTTATTAGGTAGGTTTGTGTTCAAAACAAGATTCCTACCGATTTCAATCAAGGACAACATATCGTATCTAATCTTAGTTTACGGCGAATTATTTTAGTTGAAAGTTTATATTGACAACGATGCCTAATAATTTTTTATTCTGTACAATTACAAATTAGGATGAAATTATTTTTTAAATTTGTATAGGTACCTATATTGATAATAATGCTTTTGGCGTTATCTCCAATAAACTTTTTATATAAATAATTATAAATACAGATAATTATAATAAATAGTATTAGAAAGAATTAAAAAATCGTATGCATTAGTTTTGGAGTATAAAACTTAAAAATAAAAATAGGATTAATTTGTAAAATAAATAAAATTTAAAACTCATGTGACAAACAAATAAATCTGACCTTATCTTGATAATGATTTGGTATAAATGTTTAACATCGTAAAAAGGTACTACCTACTCATTAGTCATTACTCAACTTCATCCTAGATAAGAAAATATTGTAAACTTTATGAGGATGGAATTTTATTGGAAATTTAAATAAGGGATGGACAATATATAAAAACAATAAAGTGGTATAATTTCACCGTACTCCTTCATTCTTCAACACGAACCACTGTGAACTAATTAAACATTAAATATCATTGTTGGGTAAGTCACTTATTTTTCTTAATTTAGCCGTTTAGCCCACATTACTGTTCTCACTATAGTTATGCTTGTGTCTTGAGAAATACTGTTTTCAGCCTAACGATATTGAATACCTTTATATTTTAGGTCAACAATGTTACAGAACAGATAAACTGATTAAGCAACTTGTCTATTTACTATACTGTATTTTAATAGAATTGTTAATTAGTTTTTACTAATTAAAAACAGTGATTTTTCACTGAACACAGTTTACTATTTTAGTTGTAATAATTTGTTAAATAATTAAGAGAAATTTTGAACTGTACCTAATGAGAACCTACTCATTAGTCATTAGTATTCAATATTCATAATAAACTATAATACACATTTCTATTACAGTTATTTTTTTAAATTTAACTTATAGCGTATCCACTTAATAGTAAATATAAAAAATGATATATATTATGTTGAAAATTAATTATTTTTAAATAAAAAATATTATATTTACATCTGTGTCACATATCACACGATTTGTTAATTTGCTAAGTTCGCATAAGAACTTCACCCTTACATTTTATTTTTTCATAAAAAACCTGGGATATTTTCAACTCTTCTCAACACTAAAATTTAATATTTTATATATTCCAATTTTCATAATTTTATATTTTTTCTTTTAATTAATCTTAAATAAAATCTTAGAATAAACATATCAGTTTTAATCAAATAAAAAAATAGTTATATAGTTAAAATTGAAATTGTGTAATTCTTATCTAAATGCCAATAGGTTTTAACAACATATTAGAATGCTTGATCGCCCACGGTATATATAATTCATTTTAAATCAATTATATTGCATAGGTTTTTATTGAAATGAAAAATTTTGAAATCAATTAGATAAAGTTAAAATGTAATTATGTGCATGTGATATGTAAATATTTAAATTAAAATAATATTCATAAACTAAAAATAGATTCAACTAAATTAATCAAACTTTTGAAAATTAATATAAAACAAGTAGGTAGGCGAGTTAATATTTTTGAACAAGGTCAGAATTTCATCAAGTAGGCAGGTTGTTGGTACAATAACGGGTTAGGTGTACCTACCTATTACCTACCCATACGCACATTAAATATATAAATTCTGTGTATGTATTACTGTTGATTGAACGAATAACGAACACACATAATTCCGACAGTTGATCGGTTAGGTTAAGACCAAAGTAGAAATTTCGATATTACATTTAATATATTTCCAATTTTAAATACTTAAATGTTCTTCATTCTTAACAGTTTGTTTAGTATAATTCTAAGATTAAAATTAAAATTTTGGACTTCTAGTGACTTTGTCCTTATAATTGAAATCATACAAGGACAGATTAAAGAATCGAAATTAATAAAATTGTCAATTATCACAAAAGAACGTAAAATTATTATAATCGCATCAGTTGGCTAAATTATTTACTATATTATAGTTACGAGTTGGGTGACCTGCGGTCATCAGATTACGAAGGTCAGTAGAAAAGACAGACAAGTGCAGGTGGTATATACGATTACAATAACCACACCTCAACAGGCTCAACACCTGAGTTACACAATAAACAAATTTAACCGAATAAAAAACTCACGACAGGATTTATCAAACCATTATTTATAAGAATACTTGAAAAAATAATAATTATTGTTTGATTCGTTCGTATAGTACACGTTAGGCACAATATTTTGTATTACTATATAAGTTTAAAGTTATAATATCCTAGCAAATTTCTTTGTTCACTACGTATTTGAGGAAAACAATGACTTCTTTGCGTATTTCCGGGGCCCACGCCCATTAATCATTAATCAAAACATAGATTGTGATTCTTTAATCCAAATAAATTAAAATTCAAGTCATGATATTTAAAGAAAATTAACAGTATATGATTTTAATATGCAATACGAGAAATTTATAATAAATACAATTTAAGAACAATCATTCTAAGTACCTACATACTTTCATAGTGGGCATGTATTGTATGTACCTTCAAAGAATTAAGTACATAAAGTTAATATCCATGTAAGTAAAAAAGCTCAGTCACCGGTAAAATGTATCAAATAATGGCATCCCGGTGCCAAGAGAAGTCCACAATATTAACATACGACAACTAAAAATGGACGTAAATATAAGTTGCGGTCGCACGGAGAGAGAAAAATTTCGTGCGAATATTCTGTAAGTCGTAAAATGAAAGTTTTTACGAACGATATACACGGTTTTCTCCGTATTTCCGTGAACAGCATAAATACAATAAGCATATAACATATAAATACATGTATATATTTTACTCATTATACTCTCATATGGCACTGGCGAAAACAAAGACGCACGCAACGCGTCTGTACGTTGCCGAGGCGTGTGCTCGGCTGGTTTTTTTCCACCTACTTCGTCAACCGATAGACTGGTAGAGAGGTAAGTATTAACACTTTCACTCGCGGTTACAACATAACATATTATTGTAATATAATGCCTAGTGCCTACAGTTATTTTATATGATTATTTCAAACAAACCGCAAATAGACATGCGTCTATTTCCGGCGGTATTTCGACGCATCATGCAGATTGCAGATCATATGAATAAACCGTACATAATAAACGAATAAAAAATAACGAAATAACGTGTTGTGGATGAAGTATATGGGAAATAGATAAAAATCATGCAACAAACATGAATTATTCATTATGATTTATAAATTACTGTTCTTTGCCTATACCTCGTGATTTCCAACCCTATCCGTCAATCTCTAAACTTTTACCGTCCTGCAAACAGAAGACTTACGACAACAGTTTACTGTTTTCTACATTTTTATCTGTAGGAATCAACTGTTGAACATTTCTTACAAAAACTGGTTTCTAAGTTCCTAATATTCGTTAAACTAGATTCACCACTGCAGCCTTGTCTATTGATAGTTCTATGTTCCACAAATTATTTATCGAACTATCGCCTTTGCACCTTACCTAGTCAAAGATAATATGTCAATTTTTATACTGATCGTTGTGCGATATCTCGAATTCAAATTATATTACAAATCGTAAAGTTTTCATCAACTCGTTGAATTACTTTGTAAATATAAGTACCTACCTCTATAGTATATTCGATATTGTCTATACTCTATGTAGCCATACTATATTACTGTATTTTAAGGCCTCGGTTTGTATGTATAGCTATTAAAATTAATTGGTACCTATAAGTATCGCCTATGTAACTTTATGATCAAGGTATTGTGCGTTTTCTTCAATGTTATCGCCATACGTGCATATTATTACACCAGTACTATCGTCGTACACCACTGAAGATGTAACCTTCTATGTAGGCAATAAATAATTGTGAAGCAGCTGTGGCAAGAGGGGGCTTTGGGGCTAACGCCCCCCACAAAAAACTATTTTTATATTATTCGAAATAATAAATAATCAAAAAAAAAAAGAAGAAGATTGCGCGCACATAAGGTCGTCGGTCTCTTTTAAATTAAAAAATATCGCGAGAAAAAAATTAGTGGCAATTGTATATATGAACGGAACGAAAAGAAAATTCTGTCAGCCCATCCAAACATAAATCCGATAAAAAAAAAACAATATAGATAAACCCGGGTGTACCTTTACTTATTATGTATATAATCATCGTTTCAACGATACGCACACTGCGTACAATATATATATATATATATGTGTATATATTTACCCAAGGCTTGTGTGTCGTCCTTGAGCTCCACCAACACTCGGCCGCTCAAAAACTGTCCGGGGAAATACAGCAGGTTGGTGTTGTCGAAGAGTATGACGAATTTCTCGAGTTTTCTGGACATCTCGGCGACGGCAAACGGATTGGACGCGCGCGACGTCTGCGGCAGACGATGACTCAACGGCGAGCGACTATTCTATATCACTATGTAACAGACGAGTGTATATAGGAAAAAAATACATACGCAAACGACGCGAACACGACGACGACGCGTACGACACAACCGAGGACGTACGTCTATGGCGGACCGTCGAAACACGTTCACTGGCCGAACGTCGCTCGAGCAGACACGCACACACACACCACACACCGTCACTGTGGGACGCGCGTATACCCGGGGTCGAGGGGAGACCGCCCTCTCCTCGCCCGCGCGTTCTTGGAGACCGAAGAGCGTGCGCCGTCGACACAACCGGTCCGGCCGACACCTGACGAACGAATGAAACACACGGCATTGCGGGCAATAATAATTACGATTATTATTTATCGTGTTTGAGGATGGATAAGAAAAAGAGAAAAGTACCTTGGTCACGGTTCGCGGAGTAGACCTTTAGCTACCCGGTTACCATCCGCAGATATACCGTTTACCCGCGCGTAGGTGTTTGCGGTAAATACCGCGAATCGATCCGCGGTAAATACCCCCACGGAGTGTTTCGATTTTACAACCGCGACTATGTTAATTGTAGTAGTAATATTGGCGGTTGTTCAAATTGTCGGCATATATGTATACTGCTGAAACCGTCGGTTTGCGCGACGTCGAAATAAACGTACGCACGCCGGGTGAATATTAAATAATGTACGATTTCGAGAACCAGACAACGGGGCTTTACTATAATATGTATAAAATTATTAAAAAAAAAACGCAATGATAGTACTATATACACACCCACGTCACGTATTAAAATTAGTAGTTTGGAACGATTGATGCCCTCCTATAATATCGATATCTATTTAGGTATGGGGCGACGAGATGTATCTTAAACCGACGTTTTTACTTTTGTAAAAATTTGAGATGAAAAAATCGACAAATAACTGGAGGAGTTACTATGAAGAAGAGAACTGTGATGTTCATGCATAAGAGTCATAATAATAATACTCATTGATATACCATAATATGCCTGGTATGATTTCTCAGCAGAAAGTGAAGTTGTTTTCTTTGACGCGAAGATTCCAACCGTTTGAGAGGTTAACGTTCTTTGGAAACACGATAGCGTGTATACATATTATACAATACATGATGCCATATGGATACAATAAATATACGGTACGTTTTGTGTAGGTTTCGATTATGTACGTTTTATAGATTACAGATGGATAGTTGAAAACGATGTAAACGCCCTAAAACAGTATTCTTCTAATATTTCAACTTTAGTTCACTATATATACGTATATATATAGTGTGCATTAAGGTTACAAGATACGAGTGGGACGTGGCTGTGGTTTTTTTTCCAGAAAAACATACTTACTTCAAACTATTTTTTTAATTTATTTACACTTCAATAGTGTTGTTACGACAACGTAACTATATCACGATTGCAGACTATTGCTCTATGCTGTAGAGATAGGTGTGGTATCTAGACGGAAAATAACGTTAACTTCACAATAGATACTTATTTATCCGGTTGAATGTTAATTATTCTTGTCTCTTGATAACGCGTTCGAGCCGTTCGTGAGAAAAAAAAATGATTTTGTTAAATTTAACCAGGTAGGTACTATATATATTATTATAATAAAGTGCTTAGAGCTAAAATAATATTAATAATTCGTACCTATTGACAAATGTACATTGTTACTACTCTGCCCATAGCTCAAGAGCGCATTTCAATTGTTCAAATAAAATTCGAGACACAATGGGTGAGACAACACTGATGTGGTTTTTTACACCGTGGTGGTGGTAACGTCCATGCAAATATTAAAACATATTATTACGGCATCGAAATGATTTCAATCGACGTTAATACTTACTCGTCTCGATATCATTGGGTCACGATAATAATACAACAACTGCGTTATCGTATAAGAGAGTCCGATGTGTGTGTACGCGTGTGTGGTGCTTTGGGGTACTCGTCGATAAACCAGTTTAACGCCCACGTCAAGGCGGATAAAAAAAAAACCTATTGGCCGTTTCCATTTAAAGCAACAACTACGCGGTGGTGTTGGCGGTGGAGGACACGGACGCATGGCCGGGAGGGTCGCCGTGCATTGTTCGGTACAATGGGCGCGACCTGCGGGTTTCCGATGAGTACCGTCGCCAACTTGGTAGCGACAAACGAATACGAATAACGAATACGGAATGACGACGTAGGCCTCGAACAGAAATACACATGTTCGTTGTACACATTGTTACAATGTACACAATAATATTACAATAGAACAAACAATTTTATAACCGAGTTGCCCTAATACTTTGCCACAGCAGTTCACAAATTATTTTGATCCAGGAACCTTCAATTTGCTATAAAAACCTACGGAATTTCGAACTTGAGGCTTTATGGAATATTAAGTTAGGTTAGGTTACTGCATCTGCACTGCAGGCTCGATCACAATTGTCAACAATTATTTTGAACTTGCTTACTCAAAAACTACAAAAGATTATGATTAAAGAAAACATACAAATTACAACATAAGAGCAGACAGAGATCAAATTTATAAACAATATTTCAATCGTTTATACTATGTGACAATATTCTTTTTTTGTGTATGGGCTCATAAGCTTAATAAATCTATTTTGCATTACACTAGTCCACGAGTAATTTTTTATTTGGTACATCAATAAATATCTCCTCTTGCATTTCGCAGATGGTATTGGAATAGTTATAGCATTGATTAAGTATATTTAATCAATGGTTATAGCTACTTGAATTGATTTATAAATATTAGGATTATAACTATCAGGTTATAACAATCGTTTCACCTTTTAAACTGACAAACGGAGTTCCCAAGCATCCTGAAAAATTAGAAATATGAAGAACATTTATTCATTAATAATATATCTAGAATGTTACCTTAATATTAATTATTCACAGTAGGAAACTGTACACCATTTCTTTGTAACTATTGCTCATCTGTGTACAACCTAAACTATAAAATATATCCTTTATCAACAACATGTTTAGCTCGAAATGAAGTGAGAGTGGTAAAAGCACCCTCTGGAACCTTTGTATGTGCACCGATGGTTACTACAACCTCGTAGTTCTAATTAAGAATTACAATTTCATGCCATGTTACTTTGCATATTAATTATTAGTCTTTACAGTTTCACTTTTCAGTTCTCTCTTACATAGCCACATTTAACTTTTTAAATTACAGCATAGTTGTCATAGGTTTAATATCATCATTTTAATTCATTTTTTGGATTTTCATTTAAATAAAATTAAAAACATCTAGACGAAAATTAACTAATAATAATTCATTCTTAGAAGGTGTTACAATAATTGAATCACAATTCTGTGGACAATAGTGGATACAGAACAATATGATAAGTCATAAGTACCGTGATAAATAAATAAAATTAAGTAAACAAATTAAATATTAGAACACAGTTAAAATGAATTGTTTGTTAGCAACAAAAGAGAAAATGATTAATATTATAAAATAAAATAACCAATAATATAGTATAATGAATTCATGCTTAAAATAAAACGAGTCACGTGTTGAACGAGCGTTGAGGGCGAATCGTCGAGGGACCCTTACGATCGGATCTGAAATCGAGGATATTTTTACAGAGATGGAAAAAAGAATTGAAACTTTTTGATTAACGGAAGAAATTTTATGTGAAGATAAGTAGTACAAGTTTGGCCCAATCAAAATAAATCAACTATCAAAATAATTGAAAATGTTTTCAAACCTAATAGTTTTTTTTTTTTTAAGAAAAAGGTAAAAACATAATTAAATTATATATTAATTACATAATTAATTACTAACATGACATTTATAAAAACTTAGGTTGTGTTCATGAATGTTAATAAATAAAACTATGTGAATAATAATTATCAAAATGATCATTTATTCAACTTATAAATAAACTGTAGATACACAATTCACTAATCAACTTAAACAATAATTTACATGATACTTAATTATGTAGGTAGTTTGCTAAACATAGGTAAATATTTTAAATACTCGAATGTCACCCAAATAATATATATTGTATATCAATAGAATTTAAAAATTAACAATAAATATTAAGATTTAAAATAATAAAACTAAAACTAAATAAAGGTATCAATATACATATTATTATTTTTGAAACTACACATTTAAATCAAACCAAGAAGAGATTTAGGCGCCTTTACTATCGGCTACTTACAACTTTTACTGTAAATCAGTTCAAGCTGCTTAACAGTCGTCTCGATTTAAAGTTTCCATAATGTAACAGATAATATTAACTTAAAGTAATCCTGACCCTGTATGATATAATAAAATCAAATGTTACCAAATGATAAAAAAAAAGGAACACATTAAAAAATGTATACTTTTATAGATAGTAACTTTTTCATAAAAGTTCAAATTTGATTTAATGATCATAATACATGTTTGTAAATGATTCATTTTTAATTTAATTCGAAACCGAATTATTACATTAAAAATAATCAGACTACATAAAAATGAATATTGCAGTACTTCAAGTACTATACAAAAATAATAATGTGTATGCGTGTGAAAATAATAATAAATTCATATTAAAAATATTAATTCATAAAATGAATATCAAATATAATTAGATATAGAAAATCAAAATGAAAAAAAAAATCAGTTTTTAAAATATTTGTTTGAAGTTATTTAAAGTATTGAAATAATTTTATTGAGTTGGAAAATTGAGAGCACGTTTAAGTTTTAGGATAAATAAAAATATAAAATGATGATATGCTACAACTTAATGAAAGTAACCAAAAACAATAATAGTTTATGTACATTTTATTTTAATTTGATTTGTTATTTTTTAAATTTATTAGAACATAATATAATTGATTATTATTTAATAATAATTTGTTAAGAAAAAAAAAAGAAAAGAATATTGATATACTTTATATATTACTATGACCCGGTTCATATGATCAATGTTACATACAAAGTAACGTAATAATAAGAATTCAATTAATTAAGGTAAGAGGTATCAAAAATGGACAACTGTAAAAGTCACATGAGAAATAGTGTTTAATTGCATACAAATTACACCGAAGAAAGTACATGAAATATATTATAAGGCCACAAAAAACATTTAAAGTATATTTTATACTTTTATCAATTTTATCAATTTTATATTAAATGTTTTATAATATATAACATGTTTAAATTCAAAAGACATCATATAAAACAATGTGCGTGTAAAAATAATTTTTTTTTTTTTTTTGTTCAACTTAATGTATAGATTTAAATTAAAGTAATAATTTAAAAGAAAAAACACTCAAGACAACCATATAAAAATGTAAATAGCATAAT
>OX402534.1:6541162-6613857 GCA_948098885.1 Drepanosiphum platanoidis | reverse complement strand
TTGTACATGAGTTGTAATGGATGATAAAATAGTATGAACGATTATTATTCAATGTAATAAATATTATATGGTACAAAATATTACATTAATATGCAATATTAGACATAATAATAAAAAATTACCAAAGTAATTTTTCAGTCGCTGAGCCATTAGTTAGCATACTGGGCGATTGTCCATTCGATGTATTTTCATCTTTTTTTTCAATTAAATGTCAGTTGAGCAGTTCAGTTGTAACAAATTGTTTAAGTCTTTCCAAATAGACATTATGCAATTCGACATCATTATGCCCAGCACCCTAAAATATATAAAATAAATTATATAGATATTGAAACAAAAATGAGAATAGGCAGAATTTGTAGTTAGACAAATAAAAAGTAAAAAAATGATAATAAACTTTACCTCAACCCACAGTGGTGGAACTGCTCTAGGACATTTTTCGTATATGGCAACACCGTGAGAAAAATCAATTACTTCATCATGTGTTCCATGAATAACAAGCACTGGAGAGTTGACTTCTGATACTTTATCAATACTAAAAAAAAAATATAATAGTTTAAATCTACCCTGGTTAAAATTTAACACACCATAATTCAAATTTCAGATTCTTATATATATCTATTAATATATTACATATATAGCTATTACCATCTAATAAGAATAATTTATTCCAATTTTATTCTATATTCAATTCTTTATTTTTGAAAATCAATGAGATTTTATTTTTTATAAGTCTAGCTCTAGATAGATGAACCAAATACAAAATTAAAAAGTCATATTGGATATCTTTTGTCTCTATCTAAGAATGCTAAAAATAGATACTACAAATAATATAGACTGTTCAGTTAAATGGATATAATAAATTTAAGATTGAATTTAAAGTATTTGATAGTGGGTATTCATAGTTAATTCTGTTATATTTTAATAGTTAATTTTTAATTTAAAGGTACATTTTTAAAAGAAATCTTTAATAAATATTAAGTATTAATGGTAATGAAATGTAAAGAATGTAATATTGTTTTTTTTCTTTAATTGACAAGTATTGAAGACAACCATGTAATAATAGAAAGGTTAATATGTAGTAGGAATCTTTTAACTCATAAATTGATCATTGTAAATTAATAGATGAGTGTAGAAGATAAATAATGTACAATATAAAATAAAAATATAAAAGAACCATAAATATATAGTAATTGTTTAAATTGATAAATATATATTTTTATAAAGATTTAAAAATTTTAGTTGATTTAATGATTATTCATTGTATTGAATAGATATCCTAAACCTATGCTAACTAGTAGCATACCATGGCAAAAATGTGTTTAAAATTGAGGCCCACATATTTTGTTTAGGTAAAAATTAATTGGGCTTCAAAATGTTTAAGTATGGTACTTTAATTGTATCCCAAATTTTCTAATTATAGTTTGGTCACAACAAAAACTGAAAATGAGTATAATATATTTAATTTTTAAGAAATCATATATGTTTTCATAGTACATAATAGACTACCGCTAAAGAATTCATAGTCAAAGTGCAATAATTCAAATTTGAATAAGATAAATCATATTTCAGGTCCCTTCAAAAGTTTTTAAACATTTTTTATTCCTGCTTTAGATTTGTAATAAATACCTAGTGTTTATACACTAGAACAGGGGTCTCCAACTTACGGCCCGTTTAGTTTTATAAACCAGTTCGCCAAGCTAACTGATGTCGTAAAAATATGTAAGTTTTCAATTTATTAATTTCCTACTTAAAAAAAATAATTAACTAATAAATACAAAATACTTTCTTTTTTTTTGTTGAAGTTGTTAACAGCAAAAACCTTGTCGATCATGATGTTCGATAGCGTTTTGTTTTTAAGACATTATCATTATCGATAGTTATTTGATTTATTTATTTATACAGACTTTATTTGCCTTAATAAATTTATGATTAATACATTTTTATGAATTAGTAATAAAATGATTTTTTTCAATAATCAATTTAGCTTTTTATCCTTCTTTATACAATTTTGGCCTGCGATGCCTAAGCGTATCTCAGATTTGGCTCGCTGTAAATAAAGGTTGGAGACTCCTGCACTAGGACACTAAAATTATTATAGTTAGTTACATATTGTTACATAATTTATGTATTTTTTACTATGCAATTTTTATTGATGAATTATTACTATGTCAGTAGATAATCAGAACAGAATTCAAATAACAATTTAAATAACCTGGAATTCATATTAAATCTTTCTTTTTTTTATTAATCATTGAGAGGTAAGCAGGCTCCCAAACAGACTATACATTTTGCTATTATTAATTACATCATTGCAATTAGCTAACTTCTAAATATATTCAACTAATAATAAACAATGATATAAACTAAATTATCATAATTAACAATTTATAAAATAGTTGTACAGTTAATGTTTTAACATAAATAATGTAACAATAAAGTTAAATCATTCTACTATATAAACAAGCAAACCAATTGTTGTCAGTATAATCCACTTGTTCACACATTTATTTTATATTTATTATAACTGATCATGGCTTATTATCGGACCAAAAATAATATCCATATGGATATAAGTAGCCATAAAACTGGGTGTGGCTATGTGGTGTTAGTAAAAGTTTTTAAATGTTTATATTAACAAAAAGGGTGTGTTGATAGATTTATATTCAATATTATGTAACATGTTAAGTCATACCTAATCAACCCCTCAAATACCTACTCAAGAATCATTACATGATTGTCAAAATGCCATCATATTATGACATATGTCATTAGTTTAGTAGTAGGTATTGAATGTTTATTAATTATATAAAATATAAGTGGTTTGATCAGCATTACAAATGAATAAATAAGATAAAAAGGTTTAAAAAAATTAAACCAGTTGATGTACATATTGTGACTGATCATATATTTTAACTACAATTTTTTCATAATTTATTCTACAGGGCATATCAAGTAAAATGGATTGATAAGGAATAATAAAATTGTAAACTAGATATATATACCTGGTAAAAACATCAAAGAACCATTTCCTCTTAGACCTCGGAAATGCTACTTTGATTCCGGACGTTAATGGCGAATGAAGGACTACGGCTCCTACTTCGTATCTAGACGCCAAGTCAACAGTAGGCACTGTACCGATACTTTGTCCATAAAGTATAATATTTTCGGGACTTATACCATAACTAGTTCTTAGCGTCTGCCAAGCAGCGTCTATGTCTGCGTATAAGTTTCTTTCGCTCGGCTTACCATTACTGGTACCATAACCGGAGTAATCGTAGCTGAAAATGTTACAGTTGATTCTCATACCCAAACCCAAGTAGAAGCTACTCATTTGGCCCAGGTCTACAGCGTTTCCGTGCGAGAAGAGTATTGTGTATCGGGCATTGGGACAGCACCGGACGAATATACAAGCTATGCGATTACCGCGAGACGTGCGCGCGTAGAATCCCTCGATGTTCTGCACGTCGCTGTCGGTGTACTGCCATTCGGCTTTGTCGTTGAACTTTATGTGGTACTTGCTCTCGCCACTCTCGACGGGTGTGAAATCGTACGTGGTCGGCGGCGGTAGGAACGCGAGTTTAGCGGCGATACGCGACGGCAGGGGCGGACAGCAAAACAGGTACATCAACTCGCTGAACGTCATCCCGTTCATTGCAAACACATCGAGCGGAGAAAAGCCGAGATAGAGAGACGAACGGAACGGACACTCGGCGACGGAGACTGTTAAGTACGGGACGCGATTCGCGACGGGTAGTACCGCGGGCACTGTGCAGCTCTACTATAATCCGGCGAAACACGACTTGCGGCGCACACCTCCGTTCCTTATGCCAATACGGACGGGATAAAAAACATTTCAAAATAATATCATAACAAAATCGTGATCCGTGACGCCGACAGACAGGTAAGTCGGAGTTGTTCTGATACGCACCTAGTCCGCAGCACCGCACGCCAACACGTCTTACGTCACACCGTCGCGCGCCCTTATCAGAGAGACGTTATCCGTCGCGGCTGCCGCCGCCGTACTACACCGGGACACTCGTGACGTCGTCGCGGCCGTGGAAGAAACGCACGTACGTCGTCTCTTCCATGACCGCCGTGTACATCGGGCCCCGGGTCGACAATAACATTCATCACGTCCCGAATTAACACAATGCTATCACGGAAAATGCCGTGCGAAACGCGCCGTATTAATTGTCGGTGGTGGTGGTGGTGGTGGTGGGTCGCTGGTTATCAGTCAGTGTCTGCCAAGTTTTGTTTTCGTTACCTATTGTCCTTATTCCTTAAATATTATTATTAGAAATATTGATTTTTGGTTAGGGCCGAACGAATTTTTCGTCCTCGGGCGACACTCTACACACACCCCGGGAGACGGAATTACCCGCACGTTTCGGCCGGACACGACGACCACGTCCGTCGTGTCCGACGATCGTACGCGATAAGAATTATTATTATTATTGTTACTACAGCGTTATTATTATTATTATTGTTATTATTATTATTATTGCACGCCGATTTTGTTTAATTGTTGCGAAAGCCACTAGATTCAGCTGCTGTTATCGTCGAGTTCTTTCTTATCACTGTAAACGACAACGTACGAGTGCGTACGTTGTTTGTTTGTTTTTTTATTTTATTTATTTTTTTATTCTGCTTCGATTCGAAAATACTACGTTAAACAATATTTACTACGTTCTGTTATTTATACAATAATAATAACAACAACTATAGCTTACTATTGGACGTTGTCGTCGTACGATTATTTTCCGATTTGATTTATCGCCCGGCCCTGATCGTAACTATCGCAATTTTCACTCCGAGACGCGAACAGGTAACATTATACGTTCTTTGTGATTGACCTGATGGTTTTTTAATACGACTAACGTACATATTTTATCGTCTAACATAATTTAATACACCTAACACTAACAACAATGTTCTTACCTATATCGGTAAGGAAAAAAATTCCTCGCTCTGATTACATTTACAGAGTCTTTGTAAATCTATATGTATAGTGTCGTCTATGGATCGATGGTTTTTTTTAAATGTTTTTAGTCTTCAGACCGTTATTGAGGCCAGACGCCAGAATATTTCGCAGTCTTCTCCTCCTTCTCCCACGTCTTTTAACGCGCCATCGGTTGTATTCGAGTACCAAGGTCGTGATGATGACTGATAAAACGAGAAAAAGATTTCGGACGGGGGGCCCGTTTTCCTCGCGCGTTTCGGTGAACTTAAAATCACAATTTTCACATTTAAAAACAAAAATTCATACCCATGAATGTTCTATTATAAACATCGTAATAATTATTATCGAATCGACATGGTCCGAAAGTGTTGCCTTGATAATGTTTTGATGTATTTTGATGTGAAAAAAAATTAAAACATCAAAGATTTTTTACGCGGAGGTCCGGATCCCTCGGATTCCCCCCCCCTCCCGCGCCGAATTCCATTTTAATAAAGTTATTCGTGAAAAATGTTCGTATTTAATTACGAAATTATTGTTCAAAGAAAAATCATTATGGATAGGACAATAAATTCGATTGTGATATAGTTCGAGTGTGTGTTTGCCCTTTGTTCATTGTTTCGCTCGTATGGGACAAGATACTGATAACGGACGACGTAGAGGGGATACTGTAGGTCAGGCACGTAGCCAGGATTTAATTTCATGAGGGTTTAACGTCTGAAAAATTGTTTCTTCCCCCCCCCCCCCCACCAAAAAAAATTACAGAATAATATTTCTCAATACAATTTTCATAGTTTAAAGAGATAAAAGTCTTTTGTTTTAAAAGTATACAACAAATTGACAAGTTAAAAAATATTTAATAATCTTATTCGACTATGCCTAATCGATGCTTTATTTTTATTTTTCAAATTTAAATAATTATTCTATTACTATTATCAATGATTACGATTCTGTTAGCTGGTACTTAAACATTTTTGGATGTGGTTCAGATCACATAGAACCCCCCCCCCTCGTACTAGGTTAAAGTTTGACCACAGTACAGAATAGATATTACAACGTAGTTGTGTACTTTAAAAATACATTTGAAAACAATGATAATAAATTGTGTTCGTATGACGGCTTCGAACAAAAGAATTATTAATAAAAATATATGTGGATTTAATATAAGTGGGTACTTACTTGTGAAAAACAAATAGTATGAAGAACTTTAGAGAGGTATTTTCATTCATTTAAATTAACCTTGTATTGAATTGTCTTTTAATTATGAACTAAATCTGCGAATAATACAAAATTAAACGAAACGGATAAATACAATTAGTTTAGTAGTTGTATTCTCTTTACATTTATCGAAATAAATTAAATGGGTACAACTATTGAGATTTTTGAACGATAGTTGGTATATTTGGAATTGTATATATAAACGGGTTTGCAACTTTTACATTTTCAAGTTTTAGAAATAATAATGAAAATTATATAAATGTTATGGAATCTTTTTTTTAAAAATGGCATCATTACAAAAAAAAATCAATTCGACCATTATTACTCAAACTTTTATGAAAAATATCTTTTATAATATTATATCTATAGTTTTCTTTTATATCTACCAATTAGGGATACAAATGATAACTTAAATGTACCAATTAATCAACTCGAAAAAGATAAGTGTCACGCCGTCAAGGCGAATTCACCTCCGAGATGCCTTCAAATGCTTTAAATATTGTGAATTAATTACAAACAATGGATAAACATTACTTTAAAATTACCACCTACAGATCATGAGCTGTTATTAAACTGTTTCGATACTGTTTTATTCATGTTCATAAAGAAATAAAATAGTAAAATCGTAATTTTTATTTAGAATAAGATAATAATGTCTGTAGTACAACTACCTAATCTAAAACGTATTCTTCAACATTATCTCAACTCCAACAATAATATTACAATTTATTCTCAAGAACTAATTCAATCTTAATCAAAGCATTAAACACTTAATTATCAAATGATAGGTGTAAAGTATTAAATGGTAATAGGAAGAAAAACAAATTATCTGAATAATAATTTATATTATAATTTTTATTTTAAAATATAAAATGTGGATAGCTAGACACCGATTTTATATGTATATATAATCTACCGATAAGAGGAATACAACTAACCTCTAACTGAGGTACGATTTTCTTTATATAGCAAACAAAACTATTAATCATTGTTTTTTTAACAATTTATTAGTCGCTCTAATTATTCATTATATGTGAGAATAGCACACACATAACATAAAGTAGTAAAATATAATATCGTAGACGAGTCGGTACTTATAATTATTTTTGTTTGAATTAAACTTGAAAATGGCGTGGTTTTTTTTTTAACGTCGCCTATTATAATACAATATTTGACCTTCAATAATTCTTCCAGTAATATTTTTACATATTCCATGTCCCTCTACTTATATATGTCACTCAAAGTTTATCCTTTCTAATTCTTTGGGGTTCATTAAAATGGATTAAAATTCATTCCATCGAGGGAGGAAAACCGAACTTTAAACTTTCATGACTTTAAAATCGGTTTAAATGTTAATATTATTTTAAACTAATGATATGAATAAGCGTGTGTGCTAAAACGTCTGCGAAAATAAAGTGGAAAAAGAACAGATAATATTGTGGAGTATCTTACATAATAAAACCAAGCGGTTAAGTCGTTATTTTAGATCGCGCGACCTACTGAAGGCTTAAAATATTTATAAACAAAATGTTATAAATTAAAATAACAATTTTTCCGTTTTTTTTTTAACGTAAAGAAAAGTGGAAGAATAAGTAGGTAGTTGGCGTATTGATGAACGTTTAAAATAAATGTTAACAAGAGCAGTTATATTAAATTTTGGTGATTAAAAAACATTAGTAATTACATTTAGGTACGATATCGATATCATTATGTTCGCATTCATTATTCATTTAATATTTGCTTACATTTTATTGATTATTTAATGCGTATAACCGTTATCTTATATTTAATTGAAAATATTAAAATGTGATTTCTATTAAAGGAGCAATGATTACCTTATCAAAATTAATTTAACGGCGTAAGTCTTTTTTCATTTTCCTTCGTGTTATTTCTATTCGTTTTTTTTTCCTCTAACCTCGCAGAATATTAGTATCGCCTAGTATTTTATAGCCTTATTGTTTGACGTACCTTTACTTAATTCTAAAAAAAAACGACGAAGGCAGTATTATTTTATGTATAATCGTTTTCAAATTAAAACGTGTATAGTTATTATAATAATGTCCTTTAATGGAAAACAATATAAATAATAAAAGATGGAGTAAAATGTTTTATTTTTATTGAAAATATTTCATCATGTCAATATATTAAACGCTATCGTTGTTCATTGAGCATAGCTAGTACCTTAGTAGCTGTTACCTAATAATATCGAATACAGTAAGGTTTCTTAAATCTTTAGTTACGTGTTTTTTTTTTTTTAATGGCGCCCCGGAGCGATTTTTTTGCGTGTCAGTGGCAGTCAAACGACGGAGGGACGAGGGGTATATATCCTCCCCATGAACTGTTTCGATATGTATAATATAGTATATGTTTATACAAAAAAAAAATGTTACAAAAATAATAAACTTTGAGAATTTCCACAGACATATTATGTCTTTAATGTACACTTAATAATATTATCCAAAAAACAAAACAATAGATTAAAGTATTAATTATGAAATTTAATTTCAGTACTGTTATTACTGAATACCTACTAATTAGGCGAATTTTTAACGTTTTATTTTAAATTAATAAATTGATCTCAAAATCGTAAATTATATATTTTAAATGATCAAAGTACATGTTAAAATATTTACCATATTCTCCCCGTGACAAAATCATTTGACCGCCACTACTTTTAGTTTATATGGGTAGTTAAAATTGTTAAAAACACTAACTTTTTACTGAAAAATAACTAAATTTCAAATTAAATTAAATATAAAATCCATAAATATGTCAATAAAATTTAAAAAAAAGATCAATTCGATTCTAGTTTATTACAGTCTAAAAACTATTTAGAGTATATCAGTGTTTTGTTAAAAAAAGTCTATGGATTTCACTATTATTCACTGTTTTCGGATGCGTTTTTTATCGTTAAAAACTACTTAATTTGGGAAATTTTCGGATTTAAACGTACGATCTGTACTGTTAAATGTCTACAGTCAATAACAATTATTGTTAATTATTAACAGTTGATTTTTTTGAATTTTGAAGTGGCTTATAGCAACTCAACCGGCACAATGAAGCTTCTCTAGTTAGACCAAATGCTTAATGCCGTGTGGTCTTATTTATTAATTTATTAATAGCTAATAACAAAGACAACTATCTACACTAAACGAAACCTCTTTCCGATCACTCCGGCTTGTAGTTTGACAACTCATTAATCACCACGAGGAACATTCAACAGGATTATATATCGTTTCAGTGGATAACGAGAAAAGATTTTATCCCAGAAGAGCTACGGACGAGGGCTCGTGTGTCTCAAATTGCGGAATGAAATGACTAGATTGCGTCAGAATCCATACATCACGCTGGAACAACAAAGCTTAACGACTTTGTTATCTCAAGAAAAAAGTCCATCAACAGTATCGGTTTTTTTTTTTTTTGCTTAAGTTTAAAAGTTCACGCAAACTAATTCGAGGACAAAGTGTATTTGAGTATTTCAAATATTTACGAACGACGATAAAGCTCCCGGAATCAGTGACAAATTTTGATTTAGCCGTCGTCGGAGAAAAGAGAATTAAAATGTCGCCAGACATCGCCAAAGTTGATCATCAGACTGCCGAAGAGATTATTAGACCAAGTTCATTAAGGATCCACAATGTGAGATCGCACACAAAATAATTCTGATTATTTTTTTTTTTGTCACCCGGTATATAAATAAGAGATAAATTTCGCGTTTTGGCAAAGTATAATTGCCATCAATAGTAGCGAGACGAATGAGAAAAACCGAATAAATATAAGTGTTATGTGCACCTGTGTTTCAATTTTCCATATCGTGTTACCTTCGTACATATCTCACGTTCTTTTTTCATTCAGTCAACTGCGTGTCTCGGCTGATCTTGTGTGAGAAGTATTCACTTCGACCGCGTGTACGACGAAAGCTTCACTAGTAGTTGACCTACAACACAACACAAAAAGCCGCGAATATGTGCGTAAATTCTAGTCGATTTTTTGAATACGGTTTCAACAACTAGGATATCAATAACGATCAATTTCTTATAGTTAAAACACTCGTCATTTGTATTTAATTATTAACGAGTAGGCAATTATAATATTAACGCCACGACGTGTGTTATGCACACCACGTATATATTTCATATGTCCATTGAAGACATTTTTAAAACAGATTATAAAAGACATCAAAACACCCGAGTCATCTGAGTCACTGAGTTTAAATACGAATCGAATTTAATATTTTTATAAAAAAAAAATGTTAATAACTATTCGAAAAATATTTAGGTAGTATGACTGTACGAATTATTTGCTTTATGTTATGAATATTTTACTTTTTTCATTTATAACTTTGCACAACGTCGAAAAGTAATTATGTCGCATACATTTAAATATCGTCAACCTTTAAACACATACCTTTTACCTATGTTTTTTTTTTCCAAAATAAATGGATAAAAAAATTATAAATGGAATCGTTATTGATTAGTGATGGTTACTCGGCAACGTAGCGTTTTTTTATTTTTTTTTTTTATAATAAGCTTTTCTAACGAGTCGAAAGTGTCTTCTACAACGCGGTAAAAGAGTAAATATCGGTAGGATTATTATCATCCAATATCCTATACCCATTTCTATACTGTTGTTCTTATAATTTCTCATTTACAAGTTTATAAAATTAAATTTACAAGATTTGAAATCGCCATTAACTATTGTTAGTAAAATAAAAAAAAAATCACGTAATAAACAAATATAACTTTATGTCATTAAACAAACGGTTTAATACATTAATAAACAAACATTTATGTACTTATCATGTTATTAGTTATGATGTCAACAAAGTAGTTATGGAATATATTAGGAGTTTCTATTGCATATAAGGACTTGGACATGAATTTTTATTACACCCAGTAGATTAATGTTAAGCACACGGATTAATATAAATATTTATTATGGATTTGGTTTTATAAATTTTATCGAATAAATTTGGTATTCATTGTTTGTAATGTAAACCGAATATCAAATTTTCAAAGTTTCATTGATTATTTACCGAAAAATTGATTATTCGAATAATTTCTTTATTGGAGAAATAATTATATTATTTATTATTAATATTGATTTATTCAATTCTCAAAGTTAATTTAAGCATCCGAGATTAAACGTTTAATCCTTTAACATTAACTTTTGTATAACAGACACGTATTTAAACGATAAAGACGTCAACGCATAGAATAACCTATCCTTAATGACGAATTAAAAAATGTTAAACCATACATCACTCGAGTATATTCGAATGTAACAAAATATTTAAAAATGCACAAGTTGGACTCCTCGCATTTGTGCATTAATCTCTACCGTATCGTTAGTTTTACCTACTTTGTAATTTACCTATCTTTATTCTTTATTAAACTACTTGAAATTATTCGAAATTGTTTCTTTAGAACCAACAAAAAAGAACCCAATGAACTATATTAAATTTAAAACGTATAACGAAAGTTAAAAATCAATATTACAATTTAATCACGTTAAATATACTTTTTTTTTATTGAACTCTAGGGATTCGAACCCCTTATAATAATCGTAAAAAATGTAATGAAATTTAGTAAGAAACATCATCATACCTCTTACGAATCTTTTGTTTTTATCTTTAGGAACTGCGTTTTTCATAGTTGATATTGATCGATTCTCTAATTCTGTAAAAATATTTTACATTACTCAACATTACTCACACAATTAACAAAGTATTGCGGTTATAATTATAATTAAAATTTGGAAAACAAAAATTACCTAAAATAAGAAACTTTGAGCATTTGATATAAATTCGTCGACTAGAGAAAATTGTCCTCTATTTTTTTTCAGATTTGGAAGTATACGAATACAGACTGAGGATAAGAAATGATCCTTAATCTTATCTGAAAAATTTACAAAACGCGTGCGCCATACACGAGTAAAGATAAAACATGTTTAACCGAAGCTCTGTAGTAATATAATGTTGTGTTTCCAAATACTTGGCGTTCAAAAAAACAGTAAAATTATTGAAATCCCGAAAAACCTATGAAAAAATATATATACTTTTATTTTTTAGTTCTAGAACATTTATAATCATAACGAATCGGTTTCAAGTATTAAAAACTATTGTAATTAAAAACCTATTATAGATATAAATAGTAGCAAATTGAGTGTTAAAGTCGCTTGGATTATTTGTGTGATTAAAATGCGACAATGGAAAATATCTTGCCTGCGTGCTGTCCAAATTAATTAACATTATTTAGATTAAGAGAACGCTGTACTCTGTGTGAGTGAAAAAAAAAATAATTCTAATGAGCGTGAATCAAATCTAATACCACTTAAAACGGAATATTAAATACATAATTATAATGCAATGGTCAAATAATAATTAAATATAAACACAAACGAATTTCGTCTTCGGGTCTTTATCTTGCCAAGTGTTTTTCTATAACCATTGTTAGGATTTCGAAAAAAAATTTATAGACATATTTTTTACGCTGTTTATTGAATTTTTTTTTTTACACTCAATCGTTTGTCGAGTAGTAGTGAAAAGCCTAGTGAAAATAAATAAGATACGACACGGATAACAGATTGTTATGAAACGTTTTCCTCTATTTATAGAACATATTATTACGTTCGTATTCTATATTTTTATCGTCGATATGCGTACGTTTCGCGCAAAAAAGTTATTCATAATTACGTAACACGGGCATATAGATAATACAGATAATATAGTATAGCGGTACGCGCGCAAAATGATATTTTCAGTGAAATTTGATTTCCGCTGATATTTCGTTTTAATACCTTGGATAAATATCGTCGAATACATCGTCATCGTACACGTCATCTTATTTTTAAACGGCCGCGGCGTACTGTTTTATGTCCCGTCGCGTTGTAAAGTAAGCTTGTCGTAAGGTCTATTTTCGTTTGGCGTGTACATTTTGACCATGTATACACGTGCGTGTGTAGTGTATACACATATCGTAATATGCGTTCGGTTTTTTTTTTTTATCGTGGTTTCTTGGCATGCCGGACGAGTATTTATCTGCGAAAGTTGACCAGATTAATTTAAGATAAGTTATTGGTTTTTAGCGGCGATTCGGCACGTACAAACCGCGGACGTATTCCGTGATAAACCGCGACCGCAACACAGAATGCGACGTTTTTCGTGAAATATTTTCCAAGCGAATATCGTCTACGATCATTGCCCGCGGACATGCAGGGACTAGGGAGGATCGCCCGAATCCGCGACCGCCCAAATCGCTGTGCGGAAAACGCAGAAACGAGTTATGATTTCGAGACGATTCGCGAGGCGTTTGAGAGAGGTTTTTACCGCGAGAAAATCAAACGAAAAATCCAAGCCCGTGGGGTTTCAACGGTTTTAGTTACAAATATCCCTCCGGAATCTCGTGATTCTATTGCCGTGAAACTAAAAGCCACTGTTTGTTTCGAAAATCGCGAACGTTAAACGGAGAAATATATAAATATAATATATTTAATTCCTCTCTTTTCCCAACTAGGGAAACGATTTCCAAACGGCAGATTTCAACGAACGAAAATATAATACGTTTTGTCCCCTTTGTCGACTTGCTGTGAAAAATTCAAGAGTGCCCCTTTTTTCCCCCTCAATATCTCACCGTTAATTTAAAATATATAACGATTAGACGACAAATCAATATAAGGAATATAATTATTATTCGGAGATAATTGACATCGTTTTACTTTTACTTCTGAAAAACAAAAAAAAATATTCGTTAGATTGTATCGGGACGGATCCATATTTAACGTTGAATTAAAAAAATTATAGTCAATAGGTGTACAATTAAAAGACCATATTATTATCAAAAGACATAATTAAACGTTTATATTTTGCCATAGTTAGATGAATTAATTAAATAATGTTAATTCTTGTTAATAATGTTAATGATCTAACGAGTTTATTCGTGGAATTATCACTAAAAAAAATTACCGGGAGTCTTGGAGCACTTGTCCCCGTGTGCTCCCCCCTCCCCCCGCACTAAATATAATAAATTAGATATCGGGTGTTCGCGATTCGTTTATATATATACGTTTATATATGTGGTTTAGTCGGGCTTTGATTTATCATTTTATTCGCTCGGTGCAATTTCGAATAATTTGCAACATAATTATCACGGTGACCTCCCAATCGTTTATTTCCATTAAATATTTAACGTTATAATTACATTTCACACCTTTGGGTGTATTCTTTTATTGTTGATCGGCAGTAGTTTTTTCCCCCCGAATAATGACGAATTCGTGCGTTTACATTCGACTGTGGTCGGTGGACGGCGAAGGATCTGTGTGAAATTCCCATTCGTCCGTGTACAAACATGGCTCTGTGCACTGTCCAAACTTTAAATATGTTTACATCGCGCGTGCGAGTGTGTGTATGTCCGTACAAAACGATTATAAAACCAATATTATTATGTTCGAATAAAAAACCGAAAGTAATTAGATTTATATTTTCAATGCGATACGATGTTTTTACGTTTAAACGTTTTACAAACTTTTCGTGTAAATTAATAAAGACTAATAGGTTCCCTCCCCCCCCCCTCTACACCCGATTTCTTTACTCGGTTGAAAATTTAGAGTGAAACATTACCGCGACAGCTAGGTAATTTATCATTTTCATGTTCGTCAATTCAGCGGCACGTGGTGGAAGGCAGCATATTATATAGTCTATTGGTACTATTAGGACTGACGCGACGGCTCGATTTAAGTTTAAGATTGATGGTTTTTCGGCAGATAGGTGGACCTGTGGAATTTCAATTACTAAATTATTAAAATAACATGTTAGTCCGTCTGTTTATTAAAAAACAAAACAACAATGAATTAAAAGCTGGTATAGGTAACCTATTTGTTATTCCGAAGATTCTTTGTAAACATCATTAGATTTATCTAATCGGTATTGTTGATTTCATATTTAATGTCATTATGGAAAAAAAATCTGATGATTTGAATAATTTTTATGCAGAATCAATTTGCCATTATATTATTTTGATATCAGCATAAGTATAAACAATAAATGTACAATAATCGATCAACGTTGTAAACTCTAAAAAGCTCATTAGTTGTTAAATAGGTACAGTGGGTATCTTTAAACCGATATAACTCATAAATAGGATTAAAATTCGAATGATTCAAAACTATACTTTCATTTTATATTTATGGTCAGTTAGTATCTGAAACAATGCTCGATTACATAAAATAGGTTCACCCGTTATCAAAGTTACCTTAAATATTCATACTCGATTGAGATTATCAAATATAAATTAGATTACAATACAAATTTATAACAAGATAGTCAACTAAGATAAAAGAAAATAATTGAAAAGCGTAACGTTAAGTTATCAATTTTAAGTACGGATACATACCGAAATAAAATAAAATTTCATAATTTTATACCTGGTTCTTTAAAGTATTAAATTCGAGAATTTCAACGATCATTTTACCAATTAATCCCGGTCTACATTTCAATTTTATTTTTCTTATTTTTTTCATACAATAAAATTTATATAATTTATGAGTTGTTGTCAAAGACAAGTTTCGCGTTAAACAAGTTGCAAACATTTCTAAGATATGGATTTAGGCTGAGATAACGGTTTCGAGTCAAAATGTTATTAGAATATATTTCAAAAAATTATTCAAATCGACTTAAACGATAAATTTATATTATCTACAAGAATTTATGAAATTAAATAAACTAAAAAATAATGTTGTAAGTTAAATTTGAATGGAAATACCTTTTAAAAACGGAAATTTTGGTTTTTCACCTTAAACAACTATATTGCTTAACTGGCCTAGACAATTCTAGTCGATTTCGACCGTCGCGCGTCGTCCGAATTACAATTATAATAATTTGAATTTTATTAGTTTTTAAAAATGTTTAAAACGTAGGTTATAAAATCGCGTTCACACGAATAAACATATTACCTATAGCTTGAGAAGACAAATCATTCGAGACCGATTTGTTTACTCGATATTCAACCGGTCAGGGAGGAACGGAGTAGTTGAAACGAATCCTGTATTCCCGTGTCCCTGAAATAATATAAATTACGAATTGAAATGCATAATAATGAAAACGCCTCGCACAATTAGCTAACGTAGATTTATATCACCTTTTACCTGACTAAAGGTTTCAAATGTTCTCAACCACTCGTGATTTTTGTCCGCCGTGTATCCACTTGCATAATTCACTTGCATAACCGACGCGCATTACGTGTGTTTCTTCTCAAGTTATTGACACGTTGATCGATCACCAAACTGACGTCTGAAAGTACTTAAGGGATTGAGAATTTAAGGACCGAAACCAATGATAATATATAATTAACAAGACGTACTAAAATTAAATTTCACCATGTTTTTATTTTTAAATGTCATTCGCGACGTTCGTTATCTATGATAAATATCATATATTTGCTTATACGAAAATAACACAAGGATTATTTGAAGTTCAGTATTATAATATTATTATAAGTACTGTACTGTTGTTTATTACGAGTATTGGTACTGATAATATCAAATAAATCATGCGAATCTTAATAAGTATTGTTTTTTTAAGAATAATATACTATTGTAGAAAAATAAATACTACATAAATGTCTCTCTACATACACCACCGTACACGTACGCTTACTCGACATCGTATAATTATATTTTTGCACATTTATCTCAACAAACCGATTTGCAGCGTTTTCAATAGATTCGTTTTATTTTAAAACTGTTTTTCAACATTATGATTCGGAGTGTTTGGATACTTTGAATATATTTTACTCCTTCGAATTGAGTTTTTTTATGATAGACATCTACTGACAATTTCTCTAAGCGACCTTTAGTTTTAATTTTAAATTCATAAAATTAATTGTTTTTCAAATATTAATATAACAACCAATAAGAATTAATCTAATGTACATCTGATGCAGCATTAAGGAACAAACATGTATTAAATAACTATCACCAGTGTGGGGGGCGGCTCGTGGGTGTTGATGACCGTCTATTTTTGCAATATGATTATTTCATTATTCTCAGGACGACGTTGTGCGTACGATCGCTGTTTAAATTCGAAAATAGACGTCAATCGACGACAATTCTTGAAAAACCTTCGCTCATAATCGGAAACGCGTATACTGTTCGGATTAGTCTGAAAACAATTTATCATTAATGTTTTTTACGTTTGGAGGATGTACGTCACACCTATGGATGACGCCGCGCGGTGTGTCGTACGTTTGCAGGACGTATAAAATCATTGATTATAGAATAGATAAATATAACAAATTCATAATTTTATAGAGGCAATTAAAAATGTATTTTACTGTCCATTGTCCCATTTATTATAGTAAAATATAAAAAAAAAAGGTAGGGATTAAAAAAAAAAGTAAATACCATTGTATATTTGAAAACAAAAATACTGTCACTGGATGTTACAATTCCGGAGGATTAAGTGATAAATTTGATTTACAAACTGGGTTAATTTAAGTAAAAAAAAAAAAAACCGTTTAAAGTTAATAATTAATGAAAAGTTAATGAACTCTGGATGGAGTTTTTAAGTCGACTCTTACCTCAAAAAATTGATTAACTTAGGTTAAATTATAATAATATACATATTTTCAACAAAATATAATCACATCTAAATATAATATAAGTTGTGGTGATTATACATGGCTATATATGATGGACAACTTCCAAAATAGAATAACAATAGAATCTATTATATTCGATTTCTATAATATCTAAAATGATGTGAAGTTATATAAATTATGATATGAATATGTAAAATTAATAGAAATAAATTAAACGTATTGTTTAAAATGGACTTGTTAATCATTGATGAGAAAAAAAAGTTCAGTCAATCGAAAATCACAAAAACTAATGTAATTTTAATTTCTTAACTCTTTTGTCTCCGGCGTTACAGTTTTTGAAAATAAATTATTCGAGTTGAAATCATCACAACGATAACAAATATATAATAATTTTTTAATTTAGAGTTAAAACAACTATAATTTCTTAAGATGTTTAGTGATATAAGTCAGTGAATTGAAACGTCCTTTATAATTAATATGTACATATAATTTTAAAATGTAAAATAATTCAAAATTTGTTTACCAGTTGTATAAATTATATAATTATACATTCAGTTCAGGATGTCTTGAACTCGACAAGCTCATAATGTGGATTCAGTTCACTAATAATTCCAAGTACGCTAAATTATTAATTTTCCACTTGATGCCGTTCCATTGGACTAAACTTTCGTATCAATAAAACCAAAAGGAATTATATTGTACGACTACTCGTGTATTAATTTGATTTTAATTGTTTACAATTTAATTCTACTATTTGTCCTTTAATAAGCGTTTAATAATTTAATATTCAATTTTAAGAACACAACAACTATCACAATTGAAAATAATTATTTTTTCGTTATATTTTCATATAATTGCATTACATTAGAGAAGATATAAAACGTAGATATGTATATATAATAGTTTACGTTAATAATATACGCAGTTATGAGGTTCACTCTAAATTTAATCTGCACTTAATTGTCAAGTAATGTAGTGAAATTATATTCCTAATACTATAATGAGAGTTTGTTTAAAACTTTAAAGGTAATTGCATGGCTCGACCGCGGTACATTCGATGCATTTCGGAATGAAATCGTTTGGTATACTAACAATTTAAAAATATCTCACTCGTGTGTACGCTCGGTGAAAAAAAAAATTGTTTTAAAGAAACGTTAAAACAATATTATTTAATAATCGAAACGTGAGGAATGCGCTTTTGGTTAGGTACCTAGAGTGTACAGTGCTAGCCGTAGGTAAATATGATTTTTTTTCTGTGCGAGCAACTTTATAACAATATATGTACTCAAATAGAATAATAATAATAATAATAATAAGAATAATTTTTAATAATTATTTGAAGTGAAAATTATTGAAATTATAATCTTTCTTAATTATATACACATTTATATGTATATATATATATATGATTTATAACGATTAATTAGAATTAGAGCAAGGACGTTAAATGTTTACAAAAAAAATTCTAGTCAAGTTTGTTATTAAAACATTAAACTTGACAATATATTGTTTCAATGCATTTGATACACTGATAAAAAGTGCGCCGATATTAGTATTTAGTACGTAATCATCACTGGGGGAGTTCATTACAATAGTACCTCGTGAGATAAGTGGTCGCCGCCAAATGTCCGTGATCGCTGGTTCGTCGCTATCCAGTTTACTCGTTTAACTCTCGTTGATGAATAGTAATTCTGCTGTATCCGTTCGTTAGTTTTGTCTGGTCGTGTTCCTATAACATAGTCTTCCGCGTGAATAAATATTAAATACTAGTTTAGGGACGCGCTCGCGTGTGTGTGTGTGTGTATGTGTGTCTATTATATAATTTTTGGATTGTTTTGAATTAGTTTTTTCGGTTTTTTTTTTTTTTTTTTTTTTGCCGATCCGTTTATAATAAATATCGCACAAAATGTCTACAAACAATAATCAGACCGATCAAAAAAAAGAAGACGGCTCGAAACGCGTCATTCTGCAACTGAACCAAGTATCAGGTACAAACATATTTTTCTAATTCGCTATTTTCGAATCGAGAAAGAAATCAAGTCGATTGTATACCATACTCTAGTAGTCTAGTGTTAATTGTTAAATGGCTTCGGAAAACAATAGGTACAATAAACGAACGGGTGCCTGCGTTCGAGTATTTCAGTATTAACAAACAGATTATAAATAATCATTATTTGATTTTTTATCAAATACAATCAACTCGGTTATAACACAATAAATATATTATAATATTATTTTTCCCCTTACGTTATCATCGTCGTATAATATTGTGTTAGACGACGTTGCTAATTTGTACTGTAGATACATTATGTGCTTTTGTTTAAATTTATTTTTATTTTATTTTCCTTTCTTTAATCGGGTTTAATAATATGCGTAATTACATTTTATGATGGATGTGCTTAGTCGTTTATAATATTCCTTTAACCGTTTCGATTAATAATTTTCGTTCGCTAACAACCAATAATCGTGGGCAATTTTGCAATATCGTAACAACTGCAACTAATAGACGCGAATCGTTTACTTCGAGTAGAACGCATTGTGCGGTTTGTAGCGACGGCGTTCCTCGCGAACGAAAGTTTCTCATTTCTCGTGTTATGTGATATTCGTATATGATGCTGAGAAATAAAAATCAAAGTTAAAAATACCAAATGCGAGTAATTGAAAACGTTTACCGTTCTTCTTTCGTTTGGCGTTTTCCGAGACCGTAGGTGAAAAAATATTACCCCTTTGTCTGTCTACGCAACATAATTTATATAATATTTATTTGATATTCGTTGTTATAGATCGTACTTTAAGTACATCGTTAAAAAACTGAAATCGTTCTTCTATCGCATGATATATATATATATATATATAATATGTTGACGAGACTCTTGCAGCTGTCAATCGTGAAACGTACATAATTTAATAATGGAAAACAGATTAATAAATTTACCAAATAATAACTCCCATCATAAAACCGTGAAATAAACACATAATCGTTGACAAAAAAATGTCGGCCGATACAGAAAAAAAAAACTCTATGTGTGTTTACCCTAGGTATATGCAAATAAGTGTTTTACTCGTTTCATAGTATGTTAATCGACGACAGGCAAGTGTTAATAAGAACACATATTGTAACGTACCTACGTCATAATACCCGTACGAATTATAAAAAAAAAAAAAAAAAATTGTTATTTTCAAAATTGGAGCGATGGTGGTCTATATTATAATATTATTTTACTGTACGTTATAGAATAAAAATCTTCGTCAAGTCGTAATACTAATACACATACAAAATTTGGGCTGCCGAATATCTCGAAATCATCGTATAATAATAATTCAATCGACCGAGCGATTTAGTCGGTCATTCTATATATTTTAATAATAATTGCGTTCGCGTTTTCTCAAATAACCTAATAATAATTCAAAAACCTACCGCATAGTGTTCATTAAATATTTAAATTAGGTTCTCTAGCCTTATGAAGTACAATTTATCGACTGAAACTCCTGTTCAATAATGTAATCTAAATTTTTTCATAAATAATTTTTATGGATTATCATAAAAAAATTTCTAGATATCCAGATATATAATATACTCGTGTATATTATTTTCACAAGCGTGTCATACAATACCCAGTACTACTACTATTTTTACACGAATTATTTTACACGTCGTAATTAATATTTTTCTAAAATATTAGTAGCCCCGTACGTCATTATGAGATTCAATATCGAATAGTTCAATTTATATCGATTTGTTTACGAATTATATTAAGAATGAAAAACATTAAAAAATACTGATTATTTAAAATGTCATTCGGTTATGATTTTTCTATTCGTCTAGAAAAACGATCTCTTTTACCATCGTTATAAATCTATGTTTCCGTGTTAAATATTCTAGCAACGTTTTTCAAATCGTTCGACAATATGTGCTACGAAATACACTCTAGCGATTTTACCGACGCATTACTTATGTACACGTATAATAGTTATAATTTATATTAAGTATTTAAACAAGTGAGTATCTATAGGTAAGTTCTCTGGTGACGAAAATACGGAGAAAAGTTTGGCATGCTTAAACTGTTGTTACGATATTAATGACGAATATGAATTTTAGATGTTTATTCTACATCCAGTGGCGCAATTTACGGGAGTATCGGGGGTGCTATTTACAGGGGCCCCCATATTTCAGGAACCTCGTTCTCTGTAAATCCATGTGAGTATATTACTGATATATATTTTTGTCCGTCATCATTTAAAACATTGAATGTCGTCGTCCGTCTTGATTCTTGTGTCACGCAGATTGATTAGTCAGTGGCAATGCTCAACCGACATTACTCATTAGTCATTACTCTGTTGGAAAATATGCATGCACACATAACCAAAATTAACCGAATTATGTTATCAAATATATATTAATTTTTCTGATGAATGGATGGATTAATAATTGTGATATTTATTTATATTGATAAAATCGATTATTCTCACTATATTGTTTCATTAGAATCAATGTTTTCGGTGTGCTTAGCTATTGTGGTATACTGATTTAGTAGGTAAAGTTGCGCCATTGCTTACATTGTACAATAATTTTAATGTCTTGAATGATTTCTTGAATAGTCTAACAATCACGACGCAGATTAAAAGTGTCATTTTGTATCACTGTGTCAATAGCATATATAATTATTATTTATTGCTTAATATCAAATAAATTAAATTATTATAATCTACAGGGTTTTACTGTAATGCGTGTGCGTAGTACATTTGCCTAAATCATTATTGAATATTGAAAATTGACAGTGTGTAACGTGCGCGAGTTCGTGATAAGAATAGTAGATTTATGATATAAACGATCGCGTACAAAACGTTAAGAAAGTCAGGAAGCTACTAAATTTGTAGTGGTGATCGATTATATATTATGAAAAAAACTTACAACAATTTAAGACCAATTCAATTCAATTGACGTTCGTTTTTATACCGATGCCGGTTTCGCCAATCGGTTGTTCTTATTTTTAATATTTGCGTGTTATTTTACAATATACTCATAATAATATGTTATGCACTAATATACACGTATACATGTGATACCCGTTAAAAATTTAAAGCTTCCAAACTTTCTAGACATTATACAATATTCAGGAACAGATAACCAACCCGATAACCTGTATATCTATTATACGTTATACATACGATTGGGGTTAGGTTGGGTTTTACGTGTAATATATTCCAAACCCATTTTATTTGCAAGGTTCTACGTGCCCGTGAGTAGGAGTTTTGTTAATTTTATTTTTCGCCTCTTCGGTTTTGTCTTTGTTTTTGTAATCCAAGTAGCTCGGACGCAAAGATAAAAAAAAACCGATATGAACGAAAGTTATCAAATTATAAAATATTGTAACATAATATATTTCGTTTCACTTTTTTTATATTTGATTTTTATAAACTAATTTCAATATAATATGTTATTATCGTCGTTATGAGCGTAGATGTGTACGATAGTACGACGGATACAGGTTAAAAATATAATTATTATTAAACGTCGAAAATATTAGAATAATTTATATGTTTTTCTTTTTTTTTTACATTAAATTTAATGAGATTATATAATTTATATTATTGTTAAACCATTTTTTTTTCTATCGCTATATTTCATATTAAATAATCTCAAAATTAAGAACACAAAACCTTCACTATACAAGCATAGATACTTAACAAAGGTGTGAGCAAATTTCTGTGAATACTTTTGAAGTATTCACAGTATAAAATTTATTATTATCGTTTGATTGCAAAAAAACATCAATAAATAAATGTCAGAAAATGATATTCAATATCAAAGTTCATGAAAATAATATTTTTTTTATTAAGTCTTATATTATGTTTTTGACGTACATTGAGTATTCGATAACTGCACCTGACTTAAGTAATATCATTAAATGTTTATTACTATAATTATTATTTACTTTTTATTACATTTATAGTGATTTATCATTTATAAATGTGTAGGTTAGGCACTATTTTAAAAATAAGGGATAGCAACTAATAACCTACCTATTATAGAATAACAACATGTTAGTCCCAACTACATCTTCGTATAAACATTACACATATTATAAAGTATTATACGAGTACATTAGTCATTAAGTTAACAGTACGATTTACATGGGCAATAATAAAGTAGCGATTATTCTTATTAAAGGAGTCAATTCATGAGTTATTGGCTAAAGAAATCAGACAGAAAAACTCAAACCTCTTACTCGTCACACATTATCTTGTGATTTTTTTTTCAAAAATTACGACCGACCTCTCAAATGAATAAGGTTTGATGACGTCGAAACGATAAAACTACTGTCGTACACCGACTCAAACGACTTAAGGTTGGAATCTCCTAACACTGTTTCCAAAAGTGGCAGCTAGGAAATGGGACAAGTGTATTATAATATCAGGTGATGTAAAATCATTTTATCGTCATTTTTATTGTGCGTGTTACATGTCTTCAATATCATAACACTCGGTTAGTTATTAGAAATATACACTTAACACCTTCACGTCTTATGAACGCGCACACACAAATATTATGTAGATACACTGTAGTAATTTTTAAACAATTCGAGGCAAATTAACAACAAATGCGTGTGCGATGTGTTACATACCGACACGTATAACCAAAAAATAAAAAAATGTTAAACAGATGACTTGGTGCTATACCAATAGTGTTATACTTTACGTATTGAATACACGCGTAAAATCACGCTCTCTTGTTTTTTAGAAATACAAATTTCCATACTGGAATTAAGTCTCGAATATTATGTTTATTATAGCTCTGTGGATTGGAGCCATACCTACTAATTAACACCTATACGGCTAGACATTAGACTTTGTTTAACTAATGGAAGAATTGGAAAGCCCGGTGGTTCGTCCCCTTTAGCCTGGTAACCTGCATAACTTACTAATAGTAACTCGCCCAATGGCAATAGTAAGAAGTCTACTTGTTAACAAAAAGAGATGAAATAAAAGTTAGTTTTCAAACTCGATTCTAAATTAAAACAAATTAATACCAAGAATATGTTTGGTAAAATTATTATCAACGTCTATATCGAATATAGGAGGTACCTATTAAATAGGTTATCTCAATCTGCATGCGAATTTATCGATTTGCAATGAATAATAAGTTTATATAATGCGAAATCAGTTCATAACGCGGGGGCATCAATAATACCGGTAATATACTCTTATATCCTGTTATCGGGAACATTCGTGATATACAAGTTGGGTGCTATTTATTTTTTAACCAATTACGTCATTGCCATTATCGCGAAACGACGGGGAATTGCCTCTTTATTTCTACTTACAATTAGTAATAAATATTAATTATTTTCAAAGTAGGTAGGTATGTTCTATGTACCCATAAATCATAATACATACGTATGCGCGTGCATGTGAGTTTCCTACATAATTTTTTCGTATACTTTTTTATCACTATACTATGAAACCGCCGTGGCGTGATTTTACACCACAATGAATATTATTCTTAGAATTAATATAGTACGTTTTTTATTTTATCAATTAGTATAATATCGCATGGGTTTTAATGTAGTTTATAGTTCAGCTAATAAATTTAATTTATAAATGTGTTGAGATTGTGATCTTTAACAGTAATCAGTTATCAGTTATGTAATATTTTGATTAACGTATTTTAATATAAGGATAGTAATAAATAATAATGATTATTGTTGAAAATCACCATTCACCAACAGTGTCAGACTTTCAGCCTAGTAGTCTAAACTCTCATCATTTCGTTTCCGTTTGATTTCAGTACTTCAGTACTATTTTTGTAAACATTTAGAGTTATATTTATACATTTGTGTTACCCTTAGGAAAATATTATATCAGTGTATAGTAAGTTTTTGATAGCTTTTAGGTTTTAATGGAAACGAGAAATGTATTTGTTTAACGACTATGTTTTTGTGATGAAATTTTAGCAGGTAAAACTGCACCAAGTTTCTCGCGGTGATTTGTTAATCGAAAATTAATTATGATTGTTTATTATTTAGAAAGGTTGTTTTCAATTTTCTTTGTAACTTTCCAAACTAAAAGACACATGTCTAAAAAAAAAAATATCTCGAATAAAGATTTAACAACAATAAAAAATGTAATAAGAGTTAAAAATCCATAAATATTTGGTTCGTCTCGAAGAAAATATAAAAATAACCGACAGATTGATTTTAAAAATATTTTATTGAAATTCAGAACATTTGGCACGGTAAATTGTAGACATCCTCGATTTGTGAATTAATTTATTTCATGTTTCTAATACGTCGGTACATTTAATATGTATTTAATGTAAGTAAATTCAACTGCCTTTCAACTGTTCAAACATCAGTAACGTAATAATAATAATATACCTATCCAAGTCCAAGAAACAAGATATGGCTGATCTTTATTGATTGAAATTTTTATTATTATTCATTGATATTACCTACATAATATAAACCAACATATCAAATCATATTATTGTAAATAACGTCTAAAAAGTTTCAAACAGAATATTTTAAATTCGAAAAGTTATATTATCTGAAAAAAACAATATCCCGACCAAAGTTCATTTAACCAAAAATAATCGATGTTTTATTTCAGACAGCATTTAAATTGCAATTTTTTCTCTAATGTTTTATTATTTTTTCTCGAATATAACCCATACAATTTCTAAAGTTTATTCGATATTCAGTTTAACGAGGTTGTGCGGGTAACATTTTCAAGGATTTTTGCGAGTTTACTTTACTTAGAATTGAAAATTAATAGAAAATAATAAATGAAAAAAATCAACTGATATTTTTTGAATTTTTTACTCACAATTAACACAATATAGTGTATATACTACTTCATCGTTGTCAAGTATTTATATAATTAAAAAAAATTAATCTAATATTTCCATACCATTGTATTTATTACTTTATGAACTACGGTTTAATGCGCTTGACCTTAAAATACTTATTGTTAATGGTATAATTACATAAATATCGTATTTGAAATTAAAATTATAAATCATTTACGTATGTTCATATTATTATTGGTTATGTTTCAATACAATAGGTAAAAATATCAGGTAGTGAAAAATCATGAACATATTTAATTCAAACATTAGTGATTTTTCACCATGTCAACAAAAACATTGATAGTCTCAAAATTATTATGGCAGTCTTGTCATATTCCAAAAAAAAATATCGAGATTAGATATTAAATAAAAATTTAATTAAATTTAATCTGGTAAAATTATTATTTCTGTTACCAATTTTACGCAGTGTATACTGTATTCTAATTATTATTTGTTAATCC
Organism: Drepanosiphum platanoidis; assembly: GCA_948098885.1. NCBI lineage: Eukaryota > Metazoa > Arthropoda > Insecta > Hemiptera > Aphididae > Drepanosiphum > Drepanosiphum platanoidis. The sequence continues at coordinate 6,586,779 of OX402534.1, read as the reverse complement.
TTTATTTAACTTTAAATAACACTATTGAAATTGTTGCCCAGACACAAAAGAAGTAGGTATATAGGTGTATCATTTTACATACTAATTTTTCATTGTATTGAACATTATTAGAATTATTCTAATGTTTACTTAAGTATTCGATAACTATTATGTCGACTTTGATTTCCAATAAAAGAAACAATTTCCTATTCTAAATATAATTTTTTTTGTCTGCGAAGAACTGATACTGAAAAAATTTATTTAAAAATGTGTTTCCTGTACGTTTCTCGACAAATTTAAACGATACTACAAAATAATATACCTTTGTAAGAACATGTTTTACAGCAAGTTGATTTAAGAATTTTAACTCTTCGATTATTATAATATGGCATACTATTGTCATTTAAATTTCTCATTACAATTAAAATATCTAAAACCAAACGATAAACTAGAACAATATAAATGTAACTTATACCTATTTCTCTTTTAAGTGATTGTGATACATGTTTTATAGGTATTGATTTCTAAAACTATCCATGAGCAATAAAATAGGAATAATAAACTTGAACAACGTGAGCCATATTTATTGAATTTCTCAAAAAGTAAATTAATACCTAACCTTACTCCGCGAGATACTTTTATGAAAAAGTTTTTATACAATTCTAGGAATTTACTGATTTCTTAGAAAAATAATAATATTACAATCACAACACATTTCTATTTCTTTTCAAAATGTTTTATTTGTATTTATTACTCGGTTATACCGTAATAAACTTGAAATTGCGTTTGATTCATCTCTCCAAGTTTAAAATTCGTTAAATGAGATATTATATTGAATAAGAGTTGTTAGAGGATGCTTACGGCCTTCACCACCGTGATACCATTTATTGCTATATGTGTACGTGCGAATCAAAATATCAGGCTTAATAATATATACATAGTAAATTATCGTTAAAAAAAATGTATGTAGCCTTTGTGGCTCTATATAGATTGTAATTTAATGAACTGTACAAAATTCTTCTACGAAACCGGTGGAACTAAATAGAGCAATTAATGGTTTTTTTTCCAAACGTTCGTCATTCTTGGGTAAATTTTCACTATCAAAATGTAATAAACTATATCACGTTTTAATTTAAATTAATCGTAGTACTTGAGCATATCTCTGCAATATCGAATCAAGACGAAAGGATGTACAACACCCGACCTTTGTGTTTCGTTGTATGTTATTGTTAAATGTAAAGTAATTACAAAAAAAAAAAAAAAAGAAAGAAAGAAAAGAATTTGATTATTCCGAAATAATCATTAAGAAAAAAAATTAATAACAGATACTAGGATAATAATTGATTTTAGTCTAGTAAGTTTCATTTGATTTTAAATGTTATGATTTATTGATGTAAAACTTCTTGGTTATAAATATATATGTATATAAATAAATTGTCTATCGCGATAAATGTTGACTGTTGATCTTTGATAAAACATGTACTCACTACTCACATTTAATAGCTTTAAATATTTTGTTCGTGATAAGAATCGGAATATATTTCGGTAAGTGAAGTTGTTTTCTCTCATCATTTGCCATTATAATACTATATAGTATACACACAATACACATAATAATATGTATTCGGTGTACATGTGATTAATATTATATTATACAGAGTGACAACTGTTTTCCCGTTTTTATAAAAGTTTATGAAAAAAAACTACCTTATAAATTATAGAAAATCACATACTCACATTCATATATAGATATATTCTACACGAAATGTAAATTCTTCAACTAAGTTCAATCGAGTTTGAATTCTAAACGGGAGCTTGGAAATTGCGTTGGTTTTCTGGACACAACACACATTGTATAAATGGAATTTTTCTATAAAATCACACGAATTCGTTTTTTTTTTTTTTTGTAACAAATAATTTTTTCATTATATATATTTTTATCTATCGAATGCTGTGAGCAAATATAATTAAATACCTATTTAAGTAATAGAAAAGACTTGAAAATCCAAATGAATATTATAATACTATTTAATATTTATGTTTAAAGAACATGATAACCTTTATTTACCTCAAAAAAAAAAAAATAAATAAATTTTAGGCTCGTTTTATTTTTTAAATTTTATTCCTTGGCTTTCGAATTGTTGTTATAAGTTGTTAGCCGTATGAAAAAAGAAACAGAATATCAGACTATTACCGATTATTAAATTACGAATCTAACAGTATAGGTACTTTAATCTCCGCTGTATAATCATATTATAGGCTGTATGCATATGAAATAAACATATTACAACAGCTTTTTTGTAATCCATTTTCCACTCGCTCAGTATTTACTCATTGTCAATATAATATTTATTAAATTGTTAATTTCTATACTCTATTATATAATATTACGTAACAGATTTTAGAGGTAGTTGTGACTACCTGCGTGTTGCAAATACGGACCAATGGACATTGAAAACAATGAAAACGTTCTGTATTTTTTTTATACCGTTAATATTTCAAATTATTTATATTATTCATCAGATTAAATACTCGAAAACAATAAATTGAATATAGAATATTAAAATGAATTGATTAAATTGTATACGTGTATCTCTATCGTTTTCATAACCGTAAATTATTTTAAAATGTGTACGCTTTTATCTAGACTCTAGAGAGCCGCGATGAGTATACGTACATTACATAATTTTTTGTAGTTCCCAAGTCTACTCAACATATGCCATATAAATAGTGCATGCCGGTAAAAAAACGAAATTAAAATTGAAAATTGAACATACTTGTACTTGGTATATTTATGTCTACATTTATTAAGAAGAGTAGGGGCCTACATTGTTACGAGTACTTTAAGTATGATTAAGTTTCATAATTGTTAATATCTATGTTGTTATTGTTAATATCTAACCCTTGTGCTAACCTAACCACCACATTACCACGTAACACGCATATTCAATTTCAACGAAAATAATAATTCCATACTAAAATACATTGATTATAATCTCAATATAATAAGCTTGTTTTTCGCTTAAAAAATACTTGGGTAAAATAATAAAAGTCATCAACTCTAACGGGAATAATATAAACGTGTTAATATCGACAAGTGCGAGTTTGGTATAAAATATAAGTTTTAAATGTTTTGACCTTGCTAAAAATTATCGGAATTAAAAATACGCGAAATTGCGGTTTTGTCCTAGTTCATAGATGTACTTATGTACAACAACGATTTATTATTGAAGTGGTGTCCTCTAGAATATAGGTAGAAATAAAACTAGTATAGCAGCGAATAACAATTATTGACTATATTTTAGACCCGCGGGCTTGATAAAAAGAAAATCTAGCGACAGCACTTCAACGTTGATTTGAATATTTGTCATTTCTGGCTGTACCTATATGACACGAGTTAATGTTATTGTTGTAGTTTTTTCTACCAAGAGCATATTAGGGAGGTTCGTTGAAACTTCCTATTTTTATATACATATGTATATATAATCGTTCCGTATCGATAATGACCGTCTGCCCGACGACGACGCGACTGTCAAGAAAATAGTTTACCGTCGATGTTTTAACCGAGTGTTTTGTGTACAATAATAAGGTTACGCGGTACACACGCGATTTTAACGTAATAATGCGATCGAAATATATATACGTATAGTCGGTATTCTCGATGTATAATTTACACGTTGTGTTCGACCTGGCCGCTAACAGTAGATAATAATAATTATTACGATCCTCGAACCGCGACACACGCCTATATTATTGCAATAGGTCAAATATTATGTAGAGTTTCCCGGGGATATATTATGTTAAGCATTGCGCATGGTAACAATAGGATTTCGTTGGAAATGACATTACAATAAAACACCGTGCCGTTTTCGTTTCGCGCAGGTGATGAAGGCAAAATGTCCGATTCTCTCAGATGGTTCGCGTTCATGTCGTACGGCGTCGGCCACGTGCTCAACGACCTGGTCGCGTCCATGTGGTTCACCTACGCGCTGGTGTTCTACCACTACGTCATGCGGCTGTCGAGCATCAACGCCGGGGCCGTGGTGCTGGTCGGCCAGCTAACGGACGCGGTCGCGACGGCCGTCATCGGTGTGCTGTCGGACAACGTCAACGTCACCGATCGATACGGACGCCGCAAGACCTGGCACTTGTTCGGTGAGTCGCGCGCGAAACGTTTCGCCAACAATAAATCGGCGGGGGGGGGCGGGGCGGCGGATTGGGACCGAAGAGATCTGGGGGGGGGGGTGGATTGGGACCGAAGAGATCTGGCGGGGGGTCCGAGGAAATTTCAAATTTACCGACGCCCGGAATCGTTTTTTACAATTTTCACGAAAAAATTACTACGATACCAAACTATACACACATTGTTTTATCGACTTCTCGTGTGAAATTTACATTGTTTTTCTATTATTGCAAACTATAAAATTATCAAGAAAGTTTAATGATTTTATATTTCTCTGCCGTCCAATACCGTGTCAATTTTATACTTTGTAGTGACTTTTCTATTTTAAACATTACATTTTTAACAACATATAATAAGTTTTGATTCATGACGTATGGTCATTGTAGTGGGTACCTTAATCCTATATTGATAATAGATAACTTTAATACATAAACCGAATTGGAAAACAAATATGTCGGAGTGGCATCAGATATTTCGTAACCATCGTATTTACCGCAATAATGTGAGGTTATTTTCGGAGGGATCCGAAATTCAATCCGATTTCGCCCACATACTTTATTCCCAACACTGGGAACACAATACACAACACACGCGCGCGCTAGTTTAACAATTATTATATTATAAATACCTGATTTTTATTTTGTTTTTCTTGTTTTTCACGATCACGCAGGCAGTGTTTTGGTGTTCGTCAGTTTGCCATTCGCGTTTTCGCCGCCGATATTGCATGAGTTCGAGACCTCGGAGCTGAACACCGCACTGTACTATTGTTTCTTCATCGTTTTCTTTCAGATCGGATGGGCTTCCATCGAAAATTCGCACATGGCACTGGCCTCAGACCTGACGCCGGTCAAAGACGAACGCACGGCCTTGCTGTCCGTGAGGTACTAAATTTTTTTTTCTTCTCCTCTTCCATCGAAAACTTTTCGTTTCGAACCGTGGTTCAATATGTTATGTTATGTTACCTGCACCATGTTTTTGATTCTGCGTGTTATCTACCGCGTCTTGTTTATTTTATTTTTGAAATTATTTAGTACAAAATGTCATATATTTTAATTTACAATTAATATTTTATACGAATAAGAAAAAAAAAACGCAACGTTGTGAAGTTCATCGGTATGATATACATAAACAACGATCAATTTTACTTGCAAACTATTTCCGTGTAGTCTTCGTATTATATACGAGGGAATGCCTCTAATTCATCGATTGAATTCGTGGAACGTCTCCGTTCTTTCTTCAGCAGGCTCCGTTTATTTCGGTTTTGTATCTATTTTTAACTTCTAAATATCGACAAGACGTTGGGACCAGATTATGATGATAAATCCATATTATGGTCGACGGACGACAGTACATACTATAGTGATTAGTGATAGGTATTTATTATTACGTAAGCAAGCTATTGATTACAGTATTTACTTAAACTCCTTTAATTCCAGGTGTTGGATGATTGAAATAAGGGTTTCCTTATTTCTTTTTCCAACCAGAATTTGTAACTGCCTTTCTAAAATACTTGATTACATTTTTTTTTTACGACATGACGATAAATCCCAAGTGAAAAAAATAGAATTCGGTAGATATAGTGGTGGATAACATATTGAGCCACTTACTCGCTTTTTGTGCACGCCTAAAAATACGCGTTTATTCCAATATTGCGCAGGTATAGTTTCACCGTCTTCTCAAACATCCTGGTGTACGTAGTCACATGGGTCGTACTCAAGAGTAACAACGCCAACAAAACTCAATTCGGACCTACAGAAAGAAAAGAATTCCAAGTATGTACGCAAGAGCCAAATCGTTTCTGAATTTATAAACGCCTACCCTGCACGAGTGTAGAAAATATATTCACTTTTATACATTTTATAAATTTACAGATAGTCTTATTAGTGATAATGATTGTTGGTGCTATGACTACTATTATATTCCACATTGGTGTACGTGAGCCTCTGGCTAATAACCGTGTAAATCGAGAACTTCTGATGACTGAAACCGAGGCCGAACGTGCTGCCAATAGTTTTTGGTCCATGTTCAAACGAATTTCACTTTACCAAACAGCTATTGTATACATGTGTTCTCGAATTACAGTCAATATGACTTTGGTAAGTATAGCGCTGTAACATTATCACCGTCAAAATGTAATGTTTAAAATTAATATTGTTATTGTAGGTGTTTTTGCCAATGTATTTACAAGACTATTTAGAACTTACGGCAGAGAATCTAGCATTGTTGCCTTTGATAATGTTCCTAAGCAGTTTCGGTATGTCATTGCTCAACAAATCCATGAATATGAAATTCGGCAGAAAGGTACATCACTTTTTTCTTCAAATTTGTAATTTACTTAAATTATTCTTTGAATATTTCAATTTTTACAGATCACTTATTCCTTTGGTGTGATTTTATCTTTGGGTTCAGCACTATGGGTTTATTCAGGCAATAGTACTACATTTGCAAATTACCAAATTTACCCAGTCACTATAATTATAGGTATACATATATTGTACTACAAACACCAAAGTGTTCACTACTTAGTTTTTACTCACAAATAATATTATATGATTTCAGGCATTGCTTGTTCTGTCATATCAGTTACTAGTCAAGGATTAACTACTGATTTTATTGGCGATAAAACCCATCAAGGTGCTTTTACATTTGGATTAATGAGCTTTACTGATAAAGTATGCAATGGAGCTGTAGTCATGGTTGTACAATCTTTGTAAGTTTTGTGAATGATAATTGTTAGATCTGAAAATATTAATCACTAATATATTTAATAGGCATACTGGATCTCAAAAAACTTATTATCGTGACGTCATGGTATATGATTGGACGATTCCCTCGTGTTTGGCGTTTATTGCTGCTGTTACTCTACCTTTTGGTGGACGACCAAATACAAGTAAGTTTTTTTTAAATTTAATTTGGTATTATGACATCTACAGAAATAAGTACTGTTATTTAAAATTCAATTTATATTTGTAATGTAGCCACTGTTGATGTTCCTGAAGTACAACCGAATAACACATTAGATCAATCAAAAAAAAATCAGATAGAAAAAGGACAAGAGGCTTTAGCTAGTAGCATTTCTAATTCGTGACAACATTGTTAATCAAGTCACTACAACAATATACGGTAACTGTTTAGCTTGTATAAATTATAACGTTAAATAAAAATAAACATGTAACTATTTATTTTTAATCATGTATTTTTATCAATTGTAATTTATGTATTATAATAAATATGTTGTTTTACTAGAAACTACTAACAGTACTCTTATGCAGTTATGTTGGTTAATAATACTGAGTTAAAACTGTTAATTTATAGTTTATTTTCTATTGTTTTTTACATTTAGACTATTACAACTGAACGGTTAAATATTATTTAGCAATTATTAAAGTTAACGTTTTATTATTTTAATCAAACATTTTTTTTTTATTTTAACTAAATTTAAACAAGTCAAAGTTATAATCCCTGTGATTTCCATAGAATGTTGACGACAAAATATTAGATAATATTTAATATTCTGAATACTGGATTACAAAAATAATGTAATTTTGATTTTCAAAATACTTGTGATAATAATTATACTAAAGTAATATTTTTCTATTGAAATTATATTTATATAAATATTTTTTTAAAAATTACATTTATTATATTTGTATACTAGTCTTTAAGCTAAGAAGATTTGAAATAAAACTATTGATTTTTTGTACATGTAATTTTGTTATGCATAATCATTTTTAAAAGAAATTTATCGTATGTGAAATGAAGAGCTGGAAATATTTTTATAAATATGCAAATATTATTATGAAACTAAAGTTTGTTCTCTGGCAGTATTTTTATTTCTGTTTAATTAAGCTAACTAACTAGTTGTATGATAAAATTACTTAGAAAGTAGTGAACATTTCCATCCAAAGATAATACATTACCATTATACATTATTATTATTAGATATGTATATGATCAATATTTTTGTCATGTTTAAAAAAAAAATTGTAATTTATATGTTAATAATTACAATATATTATACTTTACTATAGACGTGTATTAATTTATTATGGAAAATATATTTTACTATGCATGATATCAATAATGTTTTTTTTATATTTTATTCAATTTTTCAACTTATGTTTTAGTGAGATTTATATCAAAGAAAAGCTTTTATTTGGTACTCTGTGTTTTCAATACGCCAACTTTCTAATTTATCCACTTAATTCATGATTACAATTAAATAAACTAAAAACTCACGTTTATGTTATTCACGATAATAATGATCTCGTAATTTGTGTCTTCTGTTTAATAGAAATTCATTCAGACGCTTGAACAAACGAACACATACAAACAATTTGTTTAAGATAAAAATAAGTCTGTGTGCACGTGCAAACAACAGCGTAGCCGCTAGACACCTCAAACTTTGAATGATTGGACCAAACCAAATGAGATACAAAAAAATATTAACCTAGACTGGACCAAACAGGTCGATAATTTTTCAAACCAAATTGCCCGGGCCATCCAGTTACAAAAAACCACATCAACCCAACCAGGAAAAATTAACCCATTCTAGATCGATCGTTCAAATCAAATTTGACTAACTTCATCTGAAATAACCAAAATTGAACCGATTAAATGTATTTAAAATAATTAAGCTATTCTGTTACAGTGTACACTCTATAGTTCAGCACCCTATTTCATTTTAAATTAATAAATTCAATCGGAGCAATGACACACTATTACTGTATACCTCAATACCATATGTATGCCATATGGAAAAGGTAAGGTGGGGAAAAGTCAGTAGTTAAAAGTACTATAAATTTGATGTATGTATAGATTTTATGTATATGCGTTGAAATTCTTTCCATAATAATTTTGAAAAATCTTCATGCCGCCATAGGGTTACGCTTTAAACTGACCTTGACTTTATAAGTATAGTAAAGTAGTCAAAATATTCTAGAATAAAAATAAGCACATGATTTTTAATAAAATCATTAGTTTTTAACTTGTTTTATAAGTTTTAATTAATAAATTATTATTTGTGTTTAGTTGTGCCCAAATTATATTTAAAAAAAACAAAAAATCTATTAGATAGATAGGAATAAAATAGCAAATATTGACCATATTACCTTTCGATATTAAGATGCCTCAAAATACAATTTTCTCTTATAATTTCCTGAAAGAATAGAATTAACAATTAAGTAACCATCAAGAAGTGTAATTAAATTGTCCATTGAAATACACAAAATGATAAAAGACACAAAAGACTTTAATTTGTGTAGTATTAAGAAAACTCTATTGGTCTGAACTTTTTAGGGCGGCGCTTCTCAACCTGTGGTACACGGAAAGCTCTTGGATGGTACGCGAAGAAAATATTCGAGAAATTTTGTAGTTCCTAATAAAATTTAAATTCCATACATGTAAAATAATGTGTATACATTTTTGATGAGCACAAAAAAAAAAAAGGTAAAAGTATTTTTATAAGTGGTACATGAAAATGTGTTTAAACTCTGTAAGTTGGTATGCGGGTATAAAAAAGTTAAGAACCGCTGTTTTCGGGAATTGGAGCATCTGTATTCAGATTAATTTATTTTTACTAAGGATATCAAATATAATTTACCATCTCAACGAGTTCTTTGATTTTCCATTTATAAAACTTGAACTTAACGATATCGACATTACGTTTTAAACATTCATAATCATTTTTATTTGCAATTTTAATAAGTATATAAATATTAATAAGATATAAGGTTGTCAGAATTTCATTACACAAGAGCAGTTGGATTCTTATGTAGTTCTGCCATTTATACTATTTTTGTAACATTCATTTCTGATCACTCAATATTTACTTATATATAAGTTAGACATTATGTTTAAAATATTTATTAAATTAAATTTAATAAAAATTATATTATTAATAATAATTAAGAATCTGATGAGATATGGAACAAAATGTAATATAAGACATGATAAAATGAATAGGTGTCTATATTTGTGAAAATAATTTCACATTTCAAACATAAAAAAACCTCTAGAAAAAAATTTCACGATACTAAATCTTACAACTTTCTTTTTTAGTAAAATAGCTTAGGATTAGTCTTGTATATATATATATACAAGACTAATATATATATATTTCAAGCCATTCAAACAAAATTACTTGTTATATCAAAAAAAAATGTTAATTGTTAAAATTTAACATAACTCAACACAATTTTTTCCAGTTTCTCCATCAGTGTCCAATCACTGATGAAAAGAATTAGAATATTCATTTTTTGGTACATGTTTACTACCCAAAACTTTATCATAGAAAAACACTATACCTGTTTTTAGAATCTAAAATTCAGGTCACTAAGTCAATATTTAGGCAAGTACCAGAACTTTATATATATAACATTATACTTTGATTAACATCTCATTTTGTTAATATTGTCAATATGTAAACATATAAACAGCTAACAATCAAAGTCATGTATATAATTTTTAAGTACATAATTATACAGACAGAACGTGTAAATCAACAACATTTCTTATAAAATTTTGGTAGATCGTAATTTTGGGTTGACGGTACACTTATCAGACATTAAATATCTTAAAAAAGAGACCTATAATGCCTTTTATAGTTTAGAATTGATATTGGTAGTTATGGACCATGACAACAAAAACTGCAACGGTTTACAAAGATCCATGGAAACCTATAATATTGCTAAATATCTTTGAGAACATATTTTATAAATTAATGTACTTTGAAAAATATTTAATACTAAGTAAAATTGCAGGTACTCGTATTTTAAATTAGATGTAAAAAATGAATTTATATTGCTCATAACTTTAATAACTTCAAATTCGAAGTATTTCTTAGAAGTAAATACGAATCATCAGTCATAAAAATACACTAGGATTAATTATTAATACTTCTTTATAGTAAATTAATTTATTAAAAAAATAAAAATAAATCCCGTAATAATTAAAATTAATAATAATATTTTTCTATACACCCTATACCAATCTAAGTCATTAATAATTATTTAAAAAAATAATAATATTGTACAAAATAAACAACAATAATACGCTGCACACCGTTCAAGTTTTACAAAATTAATGTTTACTTTCTAATATCTTCTTTAATACATTAAATTATCAGTTAAGTTTAGACACTGATATAATATTAATTAGACATTTTCCCCCAAAGGGAAAATTACTTACTGAAAACGTACAAAATGCTAATTAAAAGGCAGTTTTGGTTTTAGGCAAGTTTCATTTTACAATATTGAAATAACTCAGTTAAGTATTAACTTAAAAAAATATTTAATCGATGATGTTTTAGAGTACAATAATTCTCACATTCTTACAATTTATTATATTATTTCCACAATAAAATTTAAGTAATATTTAAATCACTTACAATAATTTCTTTCTAAGAAAATGACTTCTATTTAAGTATACAGATTCTATAATCAATATAAAATTTAATAATCCCTTTTGGGGATTATAATTAATGGAGCAAATTGTGTATTTGGTGACAATATTCGTTGAAAAATATAATCAAATGTTTGTTAAAACTAAAAAATAATAATCATAATAAACAAAGAGTTGCACGAGTAAGCATAACTCATGTACAAATAATTTTAGTACTCATTACTGTTTAAGTATAATAAAAAAGTTAAGAACTAACATTTATATTAAAGTACACCACATTCAACTATTATAATATAAGCATAACTTTGCACAACAAACATAGTTGAAGCTATAGTAACAATAAAACATTTTGTTTAATTAAAATTATTATATTATTATAAATGTAACCATAAACCTAAATGTGTTTATTAATATATAATATATATATATTTATATTGTATATAAATACTTTAAAAATAATTAAGATATATAGATGCATTTTTTTTATACGAGTGATAAAAGTGTCAACAAAATACACACTGTATATTATTCTCAACAAAAATGTACTCGTACAACTCTTAAGAATAGCCATTTATAGTCTTTTAATTAAAATCTAAAATTATTTACAAATAATTTTTATAGCTATGCGACATTAATATTATAATGTTTATGTGGTGCTAGTCTTGGTCGAAGCAATTTTTACAAAACATTTCTGGCCTAATTATTAATAAATGATGTTAAAATAAATCAACAAAATTCAAATTGTAACCATAACTTTAATATGTTGGGAAAAAAAATTAATTAAATTAATAAGAATTAATAAGTATTTAAATTTGATTAATAAAGTAGATTATGTTTGTTATTTAAACTGTTGACAACATAATTGTAAAAAATTACGACCAAGGCTTAATCATAGTTATTTTAAGTTGAAAGAGCATTGAAAATGTATTAGTATTCCAAAAGATAAAAATAAAATGTAACCACTTAATAAGCAAACAGTCTGCTTTTAATTTCAGTAAAACGATACAATTTAACGTATAAACTATTTTTCTGGACTGCTTAGTTGAGAACTTGGAGTTTTGCGAGGACTCCACCCTGCACTTAATCGGTCGTTTATTTACCCTGATCAGGTACTACAAAAAACACAACTATTAATTAATTAGGACATAAGTGCACATTTATCGTTTTCTTTTCTTACCCGGGCCAGTTAGGTCAAAATTTGGAGTACCCCGCGGACTCCAGCCGGTGTTATTAGCAACAGCCTCGTCCTCCTCGGTGACTGGAAAGCAAAGAAACGAAAAAGAAAATTAACAACTACAGGGGTCGGACAAAACGCAAACGTGACACATACTCATATCGCTCCAAGTGGCTATATTTGAATGACTCGTTTTCGGACTTATCATTTGTCCAACCGGCTGTCCCGTAGGAATGGATCCTTTGTGTAATACCCTAACGGCAAACGAGAAAAGACAACGCTGCAGTATGACTAGCGAGAGAGTGACAATGGGACGGCGCGGCAAGCGCCAACAAACAAGTATAAGTGGTACACTCACTTTTTTTTTGACGTCCATAAGACGTAGTCTTCCCTCTTGAAGTGTTCGGAACATATCCTAAAGCTCTTGGACACCTGGCTGGAACCGTGGTTCTTGAACTTTTGAATGACTTTGTCGTTCTGGCACAGCTCAACCCATTGTTTACACCTGCGATAAAAACACACATGCACGCGCACACACATACACACACATTAGATGCTGACGGCACTTTGGTCGGAGCGCGGCCGCCCGGGCACACTCACAGGCTCTCGTTGGTGGGAAACTTGTGAAACGACAGGTTCTGCGTACTCCGACTGGAATTCGTACATTTGTTGAAACAACAGTTCATGTGCGAAGGCATCGCGTGTGCGTCGCGTACACTGCGTTCGGCGGGTTGATGATGATGCTGCTGCTGGTAAGACGAGGACGACGAGGACGACGAGGACGACGACGACGACGACGGCGAGGACGACGGCGGCGGTGCGCGCGTACTGGTCGGACAAACGCGCGCGTGCACACACACTCGTAGGCGCGAAATTCGCGGACCGCGAGTTAAACGACGAGCTGCTCGGGGTGGGGGGGGGGAGAAAACACGATCCGAAATTGAATAAATTTTTTAAAATTAAAACGTTGTTTTACGCCACTGATAACAACGGGCCACTGTTGATAACGGATTGTTGTATTGGCGGCATCGTCCGCCAGGCGGTGCACTTTTTTCAGTACGTACGTACAACAATAATAATAATCGTCATGCGGGCAGAATGCGCGACATTACGAATATCGCCGTCGCGTGTGTGCGCGCGCGCGCTCGCGTATAATAATAATACGATATAATATTCTATATACGTTCGTCGCGTCCTACTGCCGCCGCCGGAGTCATGGGGCGGCCATTGTAAAACCCATACGCGCGTCACGCGCATACAGGGTGTGCCGCCGCCGCCGCGCCCGAAACGACGGTATCCGTTACGTTTACGAGAGCGTGAACATTTTCCGCCGTTTTTTCTCCTCTCTCCCGTCTAGAAATCATAATATAAGCCCCCCGGACTTGCGATTCGTTTCGCGATGGCGTTTGTTTAACGCGGCGATTTCGGAAAACCGAGTGACGCGCGGATCACTCTGTATGCGCGCTCGCTCGCGCGCGCGCGCGCGCGCTGTACGCTCGTACGTCGGGTCTCACGTACGCGCGCACACGCGCACACACCGTGTTACGGACAACGTGCGGTCGCCGCCGCCGCCGCCGCCATGGAGCCCTGTTGCTGCGTGTGCTTGTACCACTGGTATACCGACAGTGGTAATAGTGGTAAAGTGCCCCCCTCCCCCCCCTCCTTTCCCACCGGACGGCCGCCGACGTGTAACGATATTATTACTATTATTATTTATTATTATGTTATTATTATTTTTATCGGACGGCAAATAACGCGTGAAATGTGAAATTCGCGGTAAACAAATACGCGCGCCTTGAACCAACTGAAAATTATACTTAAGTACACCGTTCGCCGTGATAATATTGTGTTCGTACTCCGCGATACCGGAGACCTAATAACCTATTATTTATCAGATCTACAACACTCGCGCGCGCTTGTGTGTGTGTGTGTGTGTGTGTGTGCAGAAGCTGTAATGGCCGACGGAATGACACCGTTGCGTTGATGGATAAAAACGCGGTTTTAAAATACGCGATATGATGTGAAATGACGAATTCACACATATTATCGTCGCGCAGAGTTTATGAATCCGCTTTGGGAAAAATCTTGAGAAAATTTCAAAAATTAAATTTTGGCGGATCGTACGGTTAATTTGAAAACTGCCAACAGATGAGGCACATCGTTTTACATACAATACGTGCCGGACGTCTTTCACACTTTTCAAGTACATTTTCAATTCGATCGTCTCGGCTTTTAATTTATTTGTTTTAATCGATTCAAAACAAGAGTTTGACCCTTACAGTCCGAGACGACTGTCTCGAAAAAAATCACTATCCGACACGTCGCCGAGTTCGTACCGGCGGGACGGCGCGTGGTACCCCCGACCGGTGCACAATGAGACGACGACGGTGGCCGTTCGCTCGGGTCTCTTTTATGAGTATTTCGTTTTTACGGTCCTTTCTTTTGTTGTACCTTCTCTTTGCCGCCGATTAATAACAATTTCTTTTTGTCGGGTACGAAATATGTATGCATTTTGTCTTCTTTCTCTCAGTGTTCCGCGTCGCTGCTGTTGTTCACATACTATCAAGCGGTCAATACATGCGGCCTGTTCGCGTTGTGCATATGTACGTGACGAACACGTCGCGTTTCGATTTCGATCGGAATTCCGACGGAGGGAGGACGAGCGCGACGACGGTTTTCAGCAAACCCGACAACACCCCGTGTTCCGGGGTGGCCGACGAGGAAACAATAATCCACGGTTTCCTGAGAAACCGAGTGCGGTGGTGCAATACGGTCCGAGAACGAAGACAGTCGGTAATTTAAAAAATTTGCTCAATCCGCGGAACTGTTCGGGTTGCCAGAGCTCGCAGAACGTTCCGCTCGTCAGAGCAAAGCGGCAGTCCAAAAACACTCTGCGTGAACCTATAGATTGGTAACAAATAGTAGATTTTCGAAACGGGAGATTATAGTTTTGTTCCCCTCCGCGACAGTGTAAACGTGAAAAATCATCTCCGAAAATATACTCTGCGCGCAGCATTCTCCACTTTAAACCGAAAATGTCATTGTTCTCCAAGGTAGGTAACCCGTACGAGACGCCGTGACCATTAGAATTAGAACAGACCGTTATTATTCTCGTGTGGCCGCGGTCTGACGATCTTGCATCTCGTCGCCGTGTAATACAATAAAAACAGTAGATATCACCATGTACGTACTACGTCTATACATTAAATATAATATATATTAATATCCTTCGTTGCGCGTACGTGTTTACCTGGTGTGGTGTGTATACGTCGCGTTTGCATACACGTTGTGACATATGTATATCCAATTATCGACACATAATATCGCGGGAAAAAAATACGTCTTACCCATATATATATATATATTATACTTATTAATATTGTGTGTGTATGCTTGTGTTTACTGTGGGACGTGGGTTAACTGTATATAAATCTCATCAAACGTTCAGACGACAAATAAAGTATATAATAACATACGATATAATACATAATATAACGTATATTATTCATCCCAATATTCCACAACGTGTCTGCCGTGTCAAGGACGAATAACAATCTCTTTTTCTTTTTTCTTCTCTTACCCCCCAAACACTCACACACACACGAGTGTAGAGAGCATTCTGTCCGTTCGATTTTATCTCGAACCGATCGTCCGCTAAACGCGCGTCGTCGGGGAAAGTATACGCTAAAATATTAATATAACGATATTATAGGTACACCTTTACATTACCACCATTGCGCGTAATAAACGTTTGAGACGTTACAACCGATTCGTCCGTCGGAACGATTTCTCGGAAACAAATGTGGCATTCTTTTCGGGTTTTTTTTTTTTTTGTGTGTGTGTGTTTTTGTGTTGTCCAAATCACCACGCGGGCGACAAATTCCACGACCACACCGTCGGCGGTCTATTCAACCTGCCCGCCCATCAGCCTGTCCGTCCTTCGACCCTCGGGGCTGCAAAAAAAAATACAAAACAAAAAACGTTTCGTATGATTGTTACTCGAAGACGTATCGACGGAATTCACCACCCACCCCATACGTGGAAACCGTCTTCTGAAGGTTTTTGTCCGAGACACGTTTACAATGTGTCGACACGGCGACGACGGGGTTCTATAGACGCGGACCACTGTTGCGGTTAAAACCGTGTTGGTAGGTATTAGCGCGAACCGCATGAGCGTTTCGTTGTGAAATGTTAAGTCTCGACTGAAGTGAAGACGCCAAGAGGTTTACGGCCGTCGACGGATTCCACGTACAAACCACACGCGCACTCTTACCGACGTCTCTCACACCTATATTACATACATTATTACGAGTAATTTGGCGGAATTTCACTGTGCATATTACCATTTTTCCCGCGTGCTCGTCGACTCTGAGCCGAAAAGCTAACGGTCGCCATGCCGCGTGACTGACGTCGTCGTCGTGACGGTCGCAGGTATAATTATTACGATTCATGTGACTTTTGTAAAGATTTACATCATCTTTATTTTCGTATATTTATAATAATAATATTAATATACCACGTGTTTACCTCGACTACAATAATAATAATAATTATTGTTACAATAATTATTATTGTTGCCGACGATTCGTTCGCCCGGTTGGACCGCGCTAAACACACCGATGACGGACGGGTCCGCGACATCATTGTTGTTCATATTCGTTTGTATCCGGTTTGATTCTGAACATCTTACCAGGACAGATATACGTTTATTTGGTCTGTCGGTTAAAATCATAATCATATAATTATATATTCGTGCACATTGCGCGTGCCGCGAACGATCGTATCGTTCTCGACGCGTGATGTTTCATTCATCGAGTTTATTGTGTCCTGTGGTGGTTCACAGTTTTTAACTTCGTAATGAATTATATTCGAGTCATTTTTGTCATATAATAATACCAAATATTAAAGTTAAAACGTATCTTTTTTCTGTTATTTTATGTGCAATATAAACACCCCTATTAAAAAAAAACAGCGTAAACGTTTAATAATATAATGTTTCCAATTTGTCGCTGTTGCATATTCGTTGCCAAATTTTAAAATATTGATGAAATCGTCGTTTTGTTTTTGTTTTTGTTTATCAGCTCAATGTAGACCCTGCGGTAGAAATGCAATCACTTATGCATTATTTATTCACTATGGTCCAAAGAGATAATTCCTGGCCCTGGATCGTATAACGTATAACAGTGCCAACATTTAATATCTCGTTTGTCGTTAATAATAATTAGGGCCCGGATTTTGATGCCACACAAACATACATATAAAAACGCTCTAAAAATGCACTTAAATTATCTTTTTTTTAAATTAATAATCATTAATCACCTATAATTATTAATATGATATAAGAGATGTGAATATAAAATGATATATTAGTCGATAGAGATGTAAAATAACAGTAATAATAAAAAATGTCCTTCTATCAGTGAAAAATGATGTGAAATAACAGAAAATGACATTAAAGTAAAGTAAAGCGTTGAAAATGTTCTGAAAAATAAAAAGTTATTTCGATTCTTGTATCCTGCAGGTTGCAGTGTGATCGAATTACATTTTTAGTTGGGAAAATGTAGTCTCTTGGATGTTCCAGAGAGAAAAAAAAATGCAAAAGTCCGGGACCCAATAATAATTATATCGGACGACGACGACGACGATGGTCCCCAGCATCGGTGAACCAGATGAAATTCTCGGGAAGGGTGGTATGGGTTTGGGAGTCGTCGTCATCGCCGCCGCCGCCGCCATCGCGCCGCCGAGTATACACTGTGCACGGCGAACGTATAAAATAATATTGTATTTTGTGTTGCACACTTTATAGTACACTACGTTCAGCTAGCGACCCTCAGGCGCCGCTTTAGCTGGCGCCAAAATGTCCTGGCGCCCAGACACCAACCGCCACGACCGCCGTGTGTACGTGTACACACACACACACACCCCGCGTAAAGGCGACTACACACTGGAGCATTCAAGTCCTATCCACACTGTGCGCGGACATAACGGCGTGACGAACAATCGTCCTTACGTTCACACTTGACAGGCATCACAGATTATTAAGCGTTTTTTCCTATATAATCCTCGAGGAATAAATGTCGGTTTTCACTCGCGGCCCAGTCGTTCTTTCCGCGCGGTCCACCCGGCGGCGTTCGAGACAAGACCATTCGAGAGAGATCCGTCGAGTTCTTATTTATTTTTTTTTCTTTCGATATGTTATCTATTTTTTTAAACGTCAAAAATCACACGACAAACGAAAACGTACAGACCGGTGGTGGGTGGGCACGGATTATCAGCGTCGAATTTCAACATTATATTTTAATGTTTTTTCTTATTACTTTTCTGATGACGATAACAGGTAGCTTATATCGTTAAGCCACCCGCGGTGTTTGCGAGCTTTTTAGGTGTGCCCGCACTGAATAAACGTACCGACATGGACCGGAACGTCAAAACGTTCTTTCAGACGACGACGGTCGCCGCAGACGGGGCCGTTGCTAGTCCGAGATATTGCCTCCATCATAATATCACTCGAGACGAGACTTTAGGGAAATTTAATATGGGTCGAAGGTGTTCAAGATTCTATTAACAATAAGAACGAAGTATTCGTAAATATATTTTATCGTTTCGTCCATCGAGAAGAGTTTGAGATGGACAAATTTTCATCAACATCGACCTGTAACGGCATGAATCTTAATTTAGGCGTAATTGTAACAATCGTTTTCTTATATTGTGTACGACATTTATGTGCGTGTTCGTCAAAATATCGACTTGGGGTGGATCGTCACGAGTCGAACGATGTACTGCAGTAATCGCGCACACGACTTAAAGTTACGTTACGGCGCGCGTTACGCTTCCGGCGTGTTGCGCCGGTGTGTACTCGCCTAATACGGCGGCGGCGGCGCGGCGGGGGCACTGCCGATTTTCATATTTCCCCTTAAATATACGTACGCAGAGCCCGGAGAAATCGATATATAACATTATCATCAAAGTACGTACACGATAATAATTTTACAGAAGAATACGTATTTTTGTGCCGCCACCGATTTAATAATCCATTGATTTTTCCCGTCGACCCGTGTAGCCGTTGAACACGAGTATAGGAAGGAAACGGGTACGCGAAATAGATGTAATATTATCTTAAATAGATACGAAAGTAAAACGCGCAATGTCTATCCATATCGGTGGACCGTCTGAAAAACATTTTTTTTTTTTTACTCTCAAAGTACCTTGAACCATGACAAAACAGTCCATTTTGTCATGCTTTGAACTATTTAACCCCTCTACTTCCGGAGATTCTTGGTAACGCGAGCGATGAAAATGATTTGAGCTAGTGGTTCCACGGACAGCAGATCGTCCGGAATCAATAGTGTATAATATGTAATATTATACCTCCACCATCGATTTTTTGAGTTTTAGTTTCGAGTCTATAGGATTAGGGCAGGCAGGGGTTCTCAAATTTTTCTGGATCGTGGACCCTTTTCATAGAGTATAATATAGAACCCCTCGTGCTTAAAAAAAAAAAAAACGAAACACAATTTTTAATTAAATTATTTTCAGTAATTAAAATTGATCCCTCTTTCGAGTGGGGTGGCGTACGAGCAAAAAACTATTGTCGTTATCTTACCAATTAGTAGAAATAATTCAACGTTCAATTGACACTAGAAATATATACGTTATTATCATTACACAGAAGTGCATTAAAAAGTTTATTATAACAATTTCTAATTTCACCAACAAATTTTTATTCATTTCTAATATATTTTTGGATTATTAGAAATTCACAGCCATTCCGTGGACCCCGAACAACTCTCTCTCTCTCGAGGTCCACTGGTTAAGAACCTATGAATTAGGAGTTTGACTACAAAAATGCACGTTCACCGATAGCTAGAATTCACTTAAAGGAAAGGAGAGATGGGTTTTTGCATGGAACGTTATACAATATTGTTTAACTATGTCTAGTAGATCAATGCTAAAATACCATTTTGAGCATTGTCATAAATCAACTCGGACTAGACTATTTGAAATTCAATACTTTTATTTAATTTGTCTAGCTTAGTTAGACATTTTACTATATAGGTAAAACAATCAAAATATTAGAAGTTGATAAAATTTAACACTCAAAAATCATATATTCCATATTTAAAATATATAAAAAAATTATTGCATCTCATTTGTTACAAATTTGAAATTTCCACGGAACGGGATGGTCCATTTTGGTCGAAGAAAACAAAACGATTGCCGACGAATAAATACAGTAGATATTTTTTATAGTATTTGATATTTCACCTTATTACATTTTTAAAACAGATCATATGGTGGTCTAACACGTATAGACAATAATAATACATAGGTATTTTACAATATTGATTGAGAACATAAATTTCCTTAATATTTATAAAATATATGAAACAATTTTTCGAAACTTTAATCCGATTGCTTAAGAATAAATCATTTCAAAATAAAAACACGATTTATTAAGTCGAAAAAATAAACAATTTACAGTTGACGGAATGTTGTATTAAATTATGTATATAAAAGACTAGTAGTTTCAACATTTTTTTTTTTTTTCGGTGACTGATTTTTTCAATTTATATAATTATATATAATAATATTAACAATAAATAGTTATAACTAATATAAACTTATTTGTAACCATAATGCACATGGTAGGTATACACAAATTCATTAGAATGTACCAATAACAATACAATAAAGCCCAATTGGTTTATGGTAGATAAATAGCAAATAGGCAACCATGCATTATTATTTCAATATAAATATATATATATAAAAATAAAGATGATAAATAAATAATTAGTGTAATAGAATTTAAATAATAATAATAAATAATAATAAAATAATAATAATAGTAATAAATTAATAAATTGGAAAATTTTCATAAATATCGCGGGGTAAATAATCTCATCTTAAATATATAATAAACATTTTAGAAATAAACAAAGTTAAATGATGAGCGTTGGATTTATGACTCTGTATACGCTTCTAAAATATTTCCGGCGAATTGTAAAATGTGAACGGGTTCCTTACGTTTGTCGGAATCCATTTCGCATTGCTCGTTTGCATTGGGTCAGGCTATGGCTTTTGCTTCTGGGATAAACGCTTGCCAGTGTTTAATTATCTAAATACAAAAAAAAAAAAAATAAACATGACCATAGATTAAATATACTGTATACTTAATCTATGACATGACTAATAATAATTGACTTTTGCCTAGATAAGAGAAATAAAAAGATAAAAATTAACCACGTACAGTTCATTAATTTTAGCACAAACAGGATATTAATCGCACGGTAAAACAAATTTAAGCCCTTGATAGTTTGTGAATCAAAATATCCATTTTGTTCAGTGAGAAACTCAACGTCAACTTTTGAAATTAGTGGGCAATATGCGATTGGCAAATTTGAGTAAACAAAATGTACTTGACATGTCCACTGCCATGCAATCATGGAAAATGGTCTGGGAGGCCTCGTGTACATATTTTTGACAAGATCGAAATTTTGAATTTTTCATATGGGAATTTAAAAATCAAATCAAAATATACAAAAAGAAAAAAGTTTAATTTTAAAATTTGTTATTCTTTTAACATTTTTGCAACACATACAAAAAACACCTACACAAGAATGACAAGTCGACCATGTATAAAAACATGTACACGTGGCAGTCAATGTGTTAAATGTGATAGAAGTTTTTTTATACTAACTACCAATCAGTTATTATTAGTCATTATTAGCTATCGAAACTAGCGGCATGCAAATTTTATGATGATAAAATACACAAAAACATTAGAAATAATTGTTAATTTTTTTATTTACTAACGGGAAAAAATAAACACTTGACAAATATTGTAGATGCAAACACATTACATTTCTATACCCATGATCAGTGGCGCTAAAGACTTAAAAATTTAGTAAGGCGAAGAGCATTTTAAGAGGCTAATTTATTTACCACTTAAAAATATTATATAACCCTGCAGATATCTTAGGGTTCCTAGAAATATTTATAAATTATAATTTATAACCTATGTCATCATGATGCTTCATTTTTGAAAAAGTGGTCAAGCCGTGGCTCGACTTGTATTTTTTTTTAAAATTAACTAGATTCATTGATTCTTCAATTGTCATTACCTGAGTTTGATGATTTATCATTTCTTCAAGATATGATGATATAACTGTTTTGAATTCTTTAATTCTGTTTATCTCGAATTGTTCAAATTCTACTTTGATTGTTTTGGAAATTTGATCGAATTCGTCTTGACACCTTGATAGCTTGGCCTCCCACTAAAAAATAAAAAATAATGTACATCAAGTTTATACAAATTTATAAAAACTTTGTATTTTACCTCAGACACTTCATTTGTAACAGATCCTACTTTATCTAAACGTCCAGTGAGTTCAAGCTTAGTTTTTTGATCTCGTTTCTTAGTCAATATCATCTGTGCATGTTGCATATTTTGATAGACTTTTACTCTTTCATGGAACACATTCTAGAACATTTTTGTTAAGATAAAAACAACAACAATAAGATTCAAAATTGCATAAATTACATACTTTTACAGCTCCAATGAGGCCAATATAATCCTTTAAGAGTTCACAAAAAATCGAGAAATCGGTGTTTGCTTGTTCAGTTCTTACCGATTCAACCTAAAGAACAATAGAAAAAAATTAATCCTAGAATAGAATCAACACATCTATCAATTTATACATATTACTTTTTTTTTATCAAAAAGATATAACCTAATTTCAAGTTGTTCTAAAGGGAATTATTTGAAATATACTAGTGGACAGATGTGATATGATATAAAGAGATAATTCTGTTTAAAGTATATTGATAATTTAACCTTTTCAAATACATCAGCCAGTTGCGATAAAGCACGCGATAATCCAGTGTGTTCTTCACAGTTACTTAATACTGCAGCAGACTTGGCAAAAGATCCACTCGAATGTGCTAATTCTTTACGATTGATGACTAATGATTCAACAGCCCCATGTAAATTGCGAAGTTGCAGATCTAAATTTTCTATTTGTACTTCTTTCTCTTCAAACCACTAAAATAAGAATAAATCTTGGTATAAACAATAAACCAAAAATAATATTAAATTAGTCATTTTAATTACAGGTTCATTTTCATCCATTTTATAAGTGATCTTATTAACAGTTTCTCCGACTTTATTAAAGAGTCTCATGACACCAGCGCTACTCAATGCAGACGTACTGGTTGCCTTTGGAAGTTCACAGTCTGTAATGGATTTATATAGTAGATTATTATAATAAAAATAAAAGTCAATATAAATACCTTGTTCTAGAAAATCACAAAAATGTTTATCGTTTCGAAGAATAGGATGTAGAGCAATTCTTTTTAAGAACCTTTCCAAAGCCAAACGTCTCTTTTCAATAAATTCCGCGGAAGTTGTCTGATCAGATTGATTTCCAGAAATTTTAATTCTAGTGGAACCTGTATAACATTTTGAATATCTTGTAAAATTGTATTTTATTTAAAAAAAATGTGTCCATACTGCTTACCTAACATGTTTTTTTGAGGAGCAGGTGGTATGAGACGTCCATTTCTTAAATATTTTTCAGTTAACTTATTATGTAATCCGAGGAAATCACTGAACCTCCGAAGCACTGCCATATTATTTGATTTAAACATGGGCATATTCGTACGGGTGACAATTCTATATGCAACATAAGAGCTCATGCCTTCTCCAACTTTTGTAGTTTCAGATATTGATATTTTTATAAAACCATTTTCTATATTTTCTAAGCTTTTATCAGTAGTGGACACATTTAATACATCTTCTTCAATTTTTTCTTCGGTAATAGAAAGTGTATCATTTTCTTTTAAATTAATTTCATCTTCAAATCCATTAGATACAACTTTTTCACTAGATTCTGTTTGTGCCTTCAATAATAATTCGAAAAATTAATAGACAATTCAAATACTAACTGGCATAAATAATGTAAGTGTTTAAATTGAGCCTACTTAATACAACAATTATTTAAGTAATCTCTAAATACTACATAACGATTATTTATAAGTTTGAAATGATACAAAGTGCTAAAAGTTTAATTAGAGCTCAATATAAGTTGAATTAATTTTAACTCGCAATAAATGATAAAACCTAAATAATTTGATACAAATTCACAATCTATAATAGTTACGAGTACATCATTTTAACTTGTAACTAAATTTTAAAAAATAAAGTTATTTTTAATTATGTGTACATTTTATCATAACTTTAAAATAAAATAAAACTGTCAGTATCAAATATCTAACATTATAATTAAAATAAACAAAAATATTGATTTAGATGATAAATAATAATTGATAAACAATTTAATTAATAATTCAATAGCCAATCAAAGATTTTATGTGGTCAATAACATGAATTACAAAATATTTAAATAGAACAGAAACATGTCATGTAGATAGTTAAGATATTATCATAACAGTAAATACCAAGCTATTTATTTAATTAATTTATTGCTATAAAACAATTAAGATTAAATTTTAGTTTAATTCTGATAAAATGAGAAATATAGATTACATTCATAGAACACTGGAGAACATCTAGGCATTATAAATATAGTTAAAAGCTGTTATTACTGTTGTGAATTATTAAAACTAGTAAATAATGGTATACATGTATAATTATAGCACAATTGGCACACTCTTCATTGTAATACAGCTACATTGAAAAATATAGTGTGAGTGTTATTAAAAGCTTATAAGCTTATAATAATTAATCTGGTATTTCTAATATAATTCATGAATAGTTGACAATGTTAAATATGCCAATTATTGATAATGAAATTATTATGGAATTTAAAATATACCAATAGTCTATAAAATATGTATGGCTTGTAATGGGAATCTGATAATAAATTTCAAATAATACAAGCTTAATCACTAATCAATTAAAACTTTAATGAAACAATAAACATATTGTTTTTAACTTAAATACATGAATTGATTAACTGAATGTATCTTATCATTATTACTTGTTATTAAAATAATCACTAGCTAATCAGTAAAGAAAACAAAATGTACTTTATCAAAAAATAAATAGGTAACATTTCATATAAACTAGTGTGAAAACGAAGGGGATTTCTAATTAATTGATTGGGGTCGTCCCCTAAACATATCCATTCGTTTGACACTATCAGCGAATAAAATTACGTCGGGCAAATGTAAAACTTACAGGTTCGGCGTCATAGAGCGGCACATGAGATTCGACTGCGAGTGGCTCATCGTTTAAACTGACGTTGGTCAACGGCGGCGGGATGTTCACGGCCGAAGCGAACAACTCCTCGTTTCGCAGGCTGTTGAGGTCCTACAACAATGAAACGACACACACAAGCTTGAAATACTGCGCGGACAACGCCCCTTTAACGCGCGCCAGAACAAAACGAACGGCCGACAATGGTCTGGTACACACTCACGTCGATCGTAGAGCTGAATATGTCGTCGTCCTCGTCGTCAGCCGGATCGTCGGTCGCGGGGATCATAGGCGGCAGCTTTTCGGTCATAGCGATCGCGCTACGCGGGGATACGCGACTGACTGGGTACGTGGGCGGTTCTCTGTGAGACTGCGGAGGAAAAGAGTTAGGTAAACACTCGACGGCGGAGCCAGATTCCTGATCCTGTTCGGCGGTCGGTGTTTGTTTCCGCCGTCACCGTGTCCTCGTCGTCGTATCACGTCACGGCTTCGGGCTTGCGGGCAGCTGTCGTCTCTGCCGAATTGCGAATCGCCAGTTGTTCGTTCTTCCGCTGATAACATCGGCGGCGGCGGCGTAGATAACGCGCGAGCGCACTCGTTTCGTGGCGTTCGCTCGCCCGACGTTGGCCGCACTGCCTCGTGGCGTTCGCTCGCCCGAGGTTGGCCGCACTGTTTCGCCGCACACGTCGACACGGCGTAACCCGTATCCGTCGGCCCGACCGCCGGCATTCTGTCACTTTCTGTCGTCGTCGTCCCGTCACCGGATGTGCAAGACATTGCGTTAGCGTTCCGCTTTTCGTCTCCATTTTTCCCGTAAGTATTAAAATGTCCGCGCCTTTTGTGTTTCACGTTTTTCTAGAGTTTCCGTCATTTCGTTTTCCGTCCGTCGGTTTGCCGTCATCGCCGACCGTCCGGGCGCCTCGTCGCGCCCGATGGAAACGGATGAAAATTTCTCGGCGACCACGCGCGTCTATATACTCGACTATGGTATACCACCATTCATGTGGTTTTTCTCCCCAACTCGACTTTTCTATTCTCAATAATTGGCAATTGCAATTGTTGAGCATTCTCGAGCCTCGTGAATATCTGTTTCAAATTGCGTCATTCGATAGGAATTGGAACGGTTAATGAAATACGTTCGTCTTATATTTTGGTCTATGATGTGCGTTTATTTTATTGTAACGTACTCGTGACTCGATAAATGTTAGTACAATTTGCTCGCATGACGTTTAATTAACTTGAATAATTCGGGTTTGTTTTTCTCGAAGTAGTTTTCTTTTGCGTACCACTGGGTAGTAATTTAGGACCATTGTAAAAGCACACTTCTGTGCTCACGCTTCGTGCAACGGTCGCTCCTCTCGTTCCTTTTTATTTTGTTTTTAAATTAATTCCATGTAACTCATGTCACTGTATTAGCCGCGTGATCTCACTCCCGTTGTTTAACCGAATTCGATTTAAAATAGTTCCTTAAACTCATATGTCCATTTTTATGTTCAGTTTTAGGTAATCATTCAAAATGGTCAACGGACGTATCCCGTCCGTGTACAGTAAAACGTACGTGACGCCCCGTCGTCCGTATGAAAAGGCTCGTTTGGATCAAGAGTTGAAGATCATCGGCGAGTATGGTTTGAGGAACAAGCGTGAAGTATGGCGTGTCAAGTATACTTTGGCCAAGATCCGTAAAGCTGCTCGTGAACTGTTGACACTCGAAGAGAAGGACCAAAAGCGACTTTTCGAAGGTTTGATTTATATGAAATATTTATATACTACGAGGCTCACAATTACAAAACACTACAATGATGAAACCAATTATATCTGACACCTCTCGTCTGAAATTTCCGACAATGTTGCTATTTTAATACTTGCTGAGTGTATTGTGTTTTGTAAATATTTAAAGATCTAATTGAAAAATATATACTATCTATATTTTTATTCTACTTTTAATTAATAAATGTTATTTTATTTTTAGGTAATGCTTTGTTGCGTAGATTGGTTCGTATCGGCGTGTTAGACGAAAGCCGTATGAAGCTTGATTACGTTTTGGGTTTGAAAATTGAAGATTTCTTGGAACGCAGACTGCAAACCCAAGTAAAATATTCAATGATCTTCATATGAGTACCCTCTAAAAGCTGATAAACTAATATGATGAATTTATAATTATTTTCTGACACCTCTTCTGAATCTTATTTGTTGATAGATAAATATCTGAGAGTTTACAGCTTTTCCCTTTTTTAGTCTAAATAAATTAATTTATTCCATCTATTTTTACATTTTATTATTAATTATTTTAGGTATTCAAATTAGGATTGGCTAAATCCATTCACCATGCACGAGTTTTAATCCGTCAAAGACATATTCGGTATGTACCTACTTTGGAGCTGTTTGATTTGTTATAACAATTAATTATTTTATGCCAATTGTTTTGGGCAAGGATACTGGATAATCTTACCAAGTTAATTCTAATCACAGTTGGGCTAAAGTAATAAGCATTGAGTTAATCCAAGGTTAGACAACTTTTTTCTTACCTTTTTCATGGCAATGCTACATAATGACAAAATACTAAATTAACACTATGACATTGTTGTATGTAGTGCCTATTATTCTTGGGCAAGGATGTTCTGAAATTTTTTATGAATAAATCCTAATCATGATAAGGCTATATAATTGAACTTTGGTTAATCAAAGGTCGGAATGACTATCTTCTGTCTTTTTCATGACAAAGTTACATTCATATTTTTAAGATAAAAAGTTTTTATATTTCCGTTTAATCTGACATGTTATTTGTTCAATATATACATGGATGATTCCATGCCTTTTGTTCTTGGGCAAGGATATTCAAAATCTTATTCGAATTAATCCTAATCGCAAACTGGCTATATTATTAATCTTTGGTTAATCAAAGGTCAGAATAATTATTTTCTGTCTTTTTCATGACAATGAGACAAATATAATCTTTAATAGAATTAATTGTTATTATTAAAAGTTCTAAATTCTTGGGTTTCTTTGAACTTATGGACTAATAAAGTCTTATAATTGTTTTTCTAATTAGATGAAAACTACTGCCTCTCTGATGTTGGCACTGATTACAATTTTATTTTTAGCAGGCCACTTAAAATGTTCATTATTTATAATGTCATTTTAACGTCTGTTTATCACAGCATGTGATATTAAGTTGGTTCCCTTGCATGTTACTCCGAAAATGAATTCGGTGAGTTTTAAAATATGCAAGTACCATTTCTATGACTAGAGTTGAAGAAGGAACTTATTATTAACACGTTCACG
The DNA here is from genome assembly GCA_948098885.1 of Drepanosiphum platanoidis. Lineage (NCBI taxonomy): Eukaryota > Metazoa > Arthropoda > Insecta > Hemiptera > Aphididae > Drepanosiphum > Drepanosiphum platanoidis. The sequence goes on along the minus strand of OX402534.1, from coordinate 6,557,541 downwards.
TCCACCAGCCGACCGTTATAGATAATAATAAAAATAATTGTCTTATGACGACTAGGTTGTCATTGGCTGGTCGCTCCCGACATCAAATGACTACTATGCGTCGTCATCGGCATTGAACGTGTTAATACCAGTTGACAGTTAAATTTATTTGAGTTTGCTAATAATTTTTATATTTACAGTGTACGTAAACAAGTAGTGAATGTACCATCATTCATTGTTCGTCTGGATTCCCAGAAACACATTGACTTCTCTCTGAAATCGCCATTCGGTGGTGGCCGTCCTGGACGTGTAAAGAGGAAGAACTTGAGGAAAGCAAAGACCGCCAAGGACGATGGCAAAGAAGAAGAAGAAGAAGATTAATCTATTTAATCATCAATTTTAATTTCTGTGTATTAATATTTTATAATGAAAATACACTGAAATTTTAAGTTTTAAGTAATTGTTATAATTGTTAATAGTTTTATGTTTTATTATTAAAGAATGAACAAAAAAAAAGAATAAAACAAAAAATCCTGAAACGTTTATGATAAGTAACAAATTCAAACTCGCATGCGCAAAATTATAATTAGTCATTCAGACCTGTTCACGGCAAATCATTTGTATGAATGTTTATATGTGCGGAAGAAAATCATGGTGTCATAACTAAAATATTTTTATCATACCAAAAAACTATTCACAGATCATTCAAAATCATGAAATTTGTATTTATTTATTTTGGTAAGTATGTTTTATTTTATTTTGTTCATATTTCGAGTATTGGGAATATTTTATTCATTTGGTGATAACTGATAATGCTTCTATCCCCATCAATATTACTCCAATAGTACATCAATATTAATTGTATGATAAATATGAGTTGATCAACAACAAATGTGTAACAATTTTTTTGTAACTTGAAAGTATTCCTTTCTAATGGATAGTAGAAAGCACAGTTGTAGAAATTATCTTCAACCCTGATAGAAAGCCTTCTATTCCAGACATATTGTATTTGATCACTGCATTTTTACTCTAAATTTATCTTAGACTGAGCAAATTTGCAACTTCTTGTCATCACATCTTTCCATCTAACAAATGCTATCCTTGGTATATCATTCCTTTTTTCATTTTTTCGAGCAATGACATATTTGGGATTATGCTTACAATTTGAACTTATTTGAACTATGTTCCTCATAATTTTATCACAATGTGATTTTATATTTAGAAAATTACTCTTGAAGTTCATCTACTTTGAGTTAAAACTTTTACGTTACTGTTTTGTAAAGTAAGGAAAATATTCTTTTATAAATAGTTGGGGTTTTAAAGTGCCTCATAATTATGTCTCCAGAATGAGTATCTTAATTGCTTTTTTTAGTTAGCTTCGAGTAAATATGTATGTTAAATTTTGAACCATGTTATAGTTCAGGTGTTGCCTAGGGATGATCTTTCTAAGAATATAGAATATAGGTCGATGGTAATAAAAATTAATTTCATCATTATCTTTATCGCTAGAGAAACAATAACTAATAATTCTTTAGACTTTAGAGTAGGTCCTTTTTTTTTAATTTGCTCATCAAACAAATCTAGAGTCGATCACCCGACACATAAAATTTCAAGTGTAGCTCCCTTGTTTGTCAAGGGTTGCGACCCCAGTTTATAGTTTTATATATATCGGGGTTTTTTTTAAAATAATTTCCAATTTTAAAAAGTAAGACATTCTTGGCTTATTCGATTATTATTTGATGAAATTAAGTGTTGAAGCAAAAATAATATTTGAAAGATTTTTCTCAAATTTATATTTTATATTTAACAAATAAAATAAGGTTATTATTTAATGTATTAATTGTTAATTTGTGAATAGATTTTTCTATGCTTTTCAGTACTAAGTGGTAGAAAAAAATGAATATAGTCTAATGTAACATTTTTACGGAGAGAGAGACATGAGACGTGTACCTAAAAATCTTGGAACAGTGTGATAAAAAATCAAAACAAATTTTAATTGAAAATAATAGTATTCTATTTCAATAATTAATGTGTAAATGTGAAACACTAAACAAACAGCGTACAAATTTATAAAATATTCTATTAACTAACACGTTCGCTGCGTACAACGCTAATTGGCGTTATCTATAAAAACTGCAATTCAACCAACACGGACGTGAAGTAAGTTATTATTTTGATTTCTTTATTATTACGAAAAACCTATATTAAAATTATGTATTTTTTGCCTCTTATTATTACATTTTAAGTATGGGCCATAATAAATCAGAAAATAGTAGTTTGACAAAAAGAATTTCTATGACAATTGACTGTCTAAAACAATAACTAAACGTCAATTGACTCAATTCAGCAAATTAAGTGAAAATTGTACAAAAGTGCTGATGACCCCATTTGGCGTCTTATTCAAATTCAATTTGCATTGTGCGTACAGCATGCAGTGGGCGCGCTACAAAAATATGGTACGTAGCGAACGTGTTTAGACCGATAACAATAAAAAAAGGGCGAACAAAATTTTATTTTTATACAAAAAGCAGTACATTTTAGTGTAAATATCGATTGGTTAAACATAATACTTGGGCGGGACGAAATTGTTTTCAAATTAAGTTACGACAATAGTTTAATAATAAAAATAAACAAATAAAATAATAGTATCAAATAAGAAACATTAATTTAACAATGCCAAAGATTAAAAACAATAATGAAAAAAAAAAAAAAAACAGGATGGCACTATATTTAAAAAAATAAATATTTATGTAGCCTTAAGATAAATAATAATAAAAAAAATTAAGCACCAATAATGTTAATTTAATGTACGCTTTTTTTGATGTAATAGTAATAATAATAATAATATTATAATTATAAGGGTTAGCCGACGGTGCTGTCTTTGATTTCGTTTTGTAAATCGAACCAACCATTGAAGTTTACTGAGTTAACATTGATGTAATCACTTAAGTTCAACACAACTTGACCCAAGACAGGGCTGTGCCATGTCTTTTTAGTCAAAACTGTTACTTCCAGTTGTTTGCTGTTCAATTCTGCCACGCCCATGATGTATTCAAAAGTTTCTTCAAACACTGGGTTGCAGTTGTCTTTATACGCCTGTAAATGAGTCAAGCAAAGTAATATGAATATTTTTGCAATTTTTTTTTTCTTTCCATTTCTCTCTTACTTCAGTTTTACGTTTCGTGTTGCTGTTGTCCTTCTTGGGCAACACATACAATTTTACATACGGATCGGGGATGTCCGAAGTTTCTTTGACAGGTAGGTTCCTAAAAAATTGTAAATCATACCAGATGTCGATTAAAAACCACTGACATACAGTTGATACGGATGCAATAGTAGAACTGTTATAATATTCTTACACGACTTTATGTACGGTGACATTGAGACGTTGCCGGGCGATAGAGAATGCCAAGGTTAGTTGTATGCTGCCCAGAGGTCCGGAGCCGGGCGAAGGTTCAGGTCTGTTTGAAAAGATAATTTCGCGATATGAAAAAAACACACACAATAAACATGCCTTTGGAAAGCGATTCTTACGATTCGCACAGTAATTCAGTGGTTTCAGTCTGCTCAATGATTGGCTCTTGATCACCAGCACCACTGGTGGAACCACGAGATACCATAGAGTCTCTTTTTATCGACGGCGTCCTGCTCATACTTTCTGTAGGCGTTGACCCACTCACGGTCGGCAATTGACTCTCGGATACATCCGCTGTAGTTGTCGTGATAACACTGTTCACAGACTTTGTCGACTGCACCGAAGCTTGTCTGGAAAGCGGTTTTGTTACAATATCCGCACTGTCCGTGATATCAACCAATTTGGGCATTTTCTTCAAGAACTACACACGGAATAAATGTATGTAGTATAAATACAGTTGCACACGTGAATATTATAAACGCAGGGTTTTATTATTGAAATGCATGAGCACACCTTGAGCTGTAAACAAAACAGTATTTTGCTTTCATGGTGTTGATTCTTACTGTCGATGATCAGATCGTGAGGTTGAGGTTCCACTTGCATTTTATCCATTTGCAGCAGTGTCGACAATTCATATACATATAATCCCAACTGAGTATTGGTTTTTTGATCTATAACCTGCAAGCGCGTTCGGAAGAAAAAAATTAATACATTTAAAATCTCGAAAAAATATCGATTCAATATACCTTAAACTCGATGGTATCTGTTTCAGGGTTGCTCACTAAAAACGTGAACCCTTGTTCGTAGACGGGCCGTTCAGTGCGTAACTTTCCAACAGTCACTTGAGAAGTTTGACCAACCGTTACCCGAACAAACGGATCGGGTTTGCTTTGGGCTCGAGCGTTCTGAAATTTACAATTCGACAGTCATTATACGACATTTTATATACCCACCACCCAATGTAAAGTCGTACACAGAAAATTCATAACAGCACATACCGGTAAGTTTATAGCTGAATCAACGTACACCATCACGACAGCTGAACTCATATTGGTTATACGCAGTTCTTGAGTCTCAGTCAGAGCCTAAACAGTTAAATATTAGGTATTTACCAAAACAATAATTACTATTAACACTTGTATTACCCTCTTCAATGCATTTTTATCCATAGTCAATTCTAACCATTGCATGCGCACATGTATCATACCATGTTTGGTATCCTCCAAGTTGATCCACTGCAAACATACAAATAATATATATATAATTAACGTAATGTTGCATTTTTTTTTTTTTTTAGGTCTGAAAAAACAAATAACCAGTCGGTATTCCATGTGTACTTTACCTTGTCAATTTCTCCGTTTTTAACAACACTGCTCACTTGCAACGTAGCTCTAAATATTGAAAGTAAAATTATTAAAAATAAATTCATAATGTTTATGTTAAAATTTTACCTTCCTAGATTGGAATGCTTTTTGCCAACCATTTCATCTTCGTCGTACAGTTTGAGCTTCAAAACTTGTCCACTGGGCGAGAACGATGCAAACTATACAATGACAGTAACAATTATACAAGTTATATTGGTGAAAAAATTATACATAATCAGAGCTGCCACATACACAGAGTATGTATAAAAAAATAAACGGTAGGAATAAAGAAGAAACCGAAGAGAAATAGTTTGGACCCCATATTGTATAATTAGAACTACATTATTGTTTTTTTAAAAGTAAAATAATATTTCTTATAATTGAACAATATTTTTGTTACATTAGACATCAACAAACCAAATGGCCATCAATATTGTAATGAAAAATTTATCCAGAGGAAACTGAATATTTTTGAAAAATATAAAAGTAAGAGATTATATCCCATGACCTCTATTTATTTGTAACTGGAAACGGTTAAAATACAATATTCTACAGTTACACTATAAGCATCTAGGTCTGTCATGATTTTGTTAGATATTAATTTCAAATCAATCTAATTAAGCATATAATTCAATCATTATTTAAATAATTTAAGAAATCAAGTTTTCAATCTAATCTTTAATTTGTTTAAGCCACATTCTTTCGATTTACTTTCTTGATACTGACATACTTGTCAGACACATGTCAATAATAAAGAATAATGATAACTTAAGAGTTATGTGTGTTATGACACTCAAAGTCTGTGACTCAATAAAAACCATAAATTTACATGACACAATAAAACATTTTTTAGATAAAATTATTTGATTTTATTATGCTAACTATTGAGTGATTCATGGAACATCTATGTCAGTGGCAGAACTAATAAAACATTAAAAGGAAGTATAAAATATATTTTACCTCGCACCAATAATCCCATTTGGGATTCAATTCATAGTTTATGGTAGGCGTTTTGTATTGTTGTGCACCTAATGTGACTATTACATACGGATCTGATTTTCCTTTTCCTATTAATTTCATGTCTTTGGCCACCAAATTTTTGGCTTGAACAATGTGTACACGTAGGACACCCTAGGACAATAATAATAAATACCAATCAAATAAAATCATTAAATAATGTATAAAAGAAATCATGTCATGAAGACATTATGTGACATTCTGATACTGACCTCTGGTTCGGGCAACTTCACTATATGTTTAGCAATGTCATTACTTAACACTATGGGCAATTTATTGGGTAAAACCATTGTAGCGGCTACTTGTTGTGCGATGACTTTCCGTAACACATCGCTAAAACAATAATATATAATCGAAATTAATATCACGTGCAACATTGATAATGTGTTTAATGTAATGTATCGAGACATTACTTGAGACCGGGCATATCCAATACATCAGCAATGCCCATCAGATCATAATCAATGTCCGGCTGGTTTAGGAAAAATATCTGCATTCCACCGATTAGAGGAGAAGTAGTGAGCAACGGTCTCATTACCACTCTCATCATGCCGCGCATCTATTCGTTGACATTGCAATATTATTATAACGGTTCTATAATTTTTAATATAAATTGTCATTACTTGGAAGTCTTTGATTCCACAGGGAATGTTGCTCACATAGAACGAGATATCACAATCACTGGCAAATCTATAATGTTCATAGAAAACAGAACGGATTACTACGAGGATCAGGGGGAAAAAATCTATGCGTCGTTACTAACATAACGTCGATGTCCAACATTATTTGATCACGGGACACTTTGTCATACACTTTGATGCCTCCGATTTTGGGCGGCTGTAACAGAAGAAAGGTACACATCTCGGATCGCTCTAGCGCTCAACACTAGACGGGTATTACCGATCGGCAACACACTTACTATGGATCCCAGGCGCAACTTGTCAAAGACGAAACTGTTGATTTTGTACTCTCGCAAGCTCTCGGCCACCATCGGTTCCACGGTCGTTTTGATGGTGTTCTGAGCGTAGACGCTGATCAACGGCCACATCTGCTTGATGACCTGGAGAAAAACAAGAGAAAAAAAAACCGATCATCGTCGGGACATGAGCGTTACGGGTGGCTTGCCGGCCGGACGCCGGTACCGACCTGGTTGAGCCACTCGGCGCGATGGATGTCCGGGAAGAAGACCCAGGACGGCAGTTCGGACACGTTGGCCGCGACCAGTTCCTTCTCGTCGGCGATCGCGAACAGCTGGGCGCGTCTGCGCTTGACCTGGCCGGCCTGACGCCATCGTTCGCGCACCACTTGCACGCAGGCCGACAGCGGCAACAGCAGCCACACGCTGGCGGAGGCGAAGCGCCAGTAGCCGATGGCGTACACCAGGGCCGTGGTTGCCAGCGTGAACGCGGCGGACGAGACGGACTGCATGAACGTGGACTTTTCCACCGCGTCGCCGGGCGCCGCCGCCGAGGCCTCGGCAGCGGGGGCAGCGACTACGCCGTCTGAGACGGCGGACGGGGCAGAGGTCGCGGTCGGGCTCGGGTTCTCGTCCGCGGACGGTTGTTTGTCGGCCATTTTTTTTTTTTTTAACTTTTTATATCGAACGAGAGAATAAAGAAGAACAAAAAACCGATCGTCTGACTCGGCGAGGCGATCCGCGCACACCCAACACTTGAACACACGCGCGATGCGAACACAGTTACGCGACGATCGTCGACGAACGACTATGGACGAGAGACAAAAACGTCGACGACGACGACTCAAGGCACCGAGGACGGCTGCGGCGATGACATCATCACGCCGTCGTGCGGTGTCCGGCGCCGCAGGAAGAGTAGGAGTAGGAGAAGGCGAGGGCGAGGACCGTACACACTCGCGCTGGCGGCGTACACGAATAATTTCTCACCGTCCGTCGTCGTCGGTCCGCGAGTCTCGTCTTTTCATCGTCGATAATATTATTTTTGTTTATTATTATTATTTATACGATCGCGGCCGGCATAAATCACTGATAACGTTTGTTGATAACGACGACGACGACGTCCGTCTGTTGTCGTGACCCGTCGAGCGCGCGCGGAGTTTGTCGTCGACGTGCCATCAACCCGGCGCGGCGGGGGGATGGTCTGTGACCTGACCCGCGAGAGGCCACTTCGTAAAGCTTCTTCCGCGGCAATTTGATTTTTTCGCACATTTTTCTGACGAAATAATTTTACTCCGCGCCCGACGTACAAACGGTACGGACGAAACGGAAATCGCTCGCGCGAGACGCCACTATTTTATTTATTTTAAGTCGATCGTCTTTTTTTTTTTTTTCTGCTCAACGCTCGGTCGTTAAAAATCCGAGCAGGTTTGTTCGGTAATATTTGCAATGATTTCTCCGCAGAGACGCGCGTTTCCTTTTTTTTTTTCCGAATAAAAACGACGCGTAGTCATATTGTCTAGAATGAGGGCCGAGTAATCGTCCCAAATCCCCGCCGGGTCATAACACACCGGTCCGAGCGAGAGATGACGTTACGGCGCACTCTGCAGCGCGGCAGTTACGAGCGTAACAAATGGCAATAATAATAATAATAATCGTGGACCGAGTTGGAAGGGAAGAGCCATATTTACCGACTACCGGCGTAATTGTCGTCGTCGTGGATTCTATGAGCTACGATTACGACTTTGAGTGGAAAAAATAAAAAAAAAACGCCAGCGACCTTCACTAATTTTAGACGTTTTGCTCTCGCGAAACCGTTTTGCCGAGTGGTAGGGGAACCGCGTGTCGCGGGACTCGCAGAGATCGTGTGCGGGGGGGGGACCACCTTCGCCGTCGCCCGTCGATCCGTAACAAAACCGGTGCGACGGTAAATCGCGCCGCTAATATTGTCGATTATTATTATTATTCGTAAACGTATTCTCGAGTCGTGAATTGCGCGACGGGACTATTGAAGTACTCGTGCCCGCCCGCGCGAGCAATTCACGGACGGAGGAAAAGTCCATTGGAGGACGTGTCTCTCTCGTCGTGACGCGAACGGGCGATCGCGATAACAATAGAGATAAACCGATCGTCGGAGAACGCGAACTGAATCGATTAAACGTAGGTATATTTTACCACGGGAATTATACACGTTATTATATTATTATTCTAATTTTGTTTCGTCCCCCCCCCCCGTTTCATTTGCTGCGACAATAATTATTATCGTACGAAAAACAACAGGAGAAGATCAAAAAAAGAAAAACAATAACATCATACAAAGGTAACGCGGAATTTGTAATTTATAAAAAAAGTAATTTTTATTGTTTCAAAATCCGCACTCTAATAATTGAGTAAACATTTACGAATGTATTTTCAATAATGAGGCGTGTGTGTGTGCGCGCGCTAGTTTCCCGTTATGGTTGATGAAACGATAACACATATGCAGTTAAAAAAATATTATTAATTTCTCAGCTATGCTATAGATATTTTGTTACGTAGGTACATTATTCATTATAGTCGACGCGACGGTAACCGAAGGCCGTGATCACGGACTGTGCTTTTTGTACCGTCGCGTCGTCGACTAGAATTCCGTTTAATATTTATTATTATATTGTTTCGAACACACGGGCGTGTTTAGCGGAGATCTCGCATTATTATTAGTGTTTTTAAGTTTTCTCTCTCTCTCTCTTTCTAATCACTCGAATCCCGCGTCTACATTTTATGCCGTGTAAGTACGTTATATTCGATTGAACTATAAATGTTTATATGATTTTAAAACCGTTGAAATATTTTAAAAAACGCTCAGTCGTTTTCCACAACTGTTTGGGAGTTTACGAAAATGTCAATTGTCCACGTTATAGCGACAACAACACGTAGCCTAAAAACAAAAACTACAAATAAAAATCACGTGTTTACAATCGTCGTATCTATAATGAAAATAAATTTAAAACCCGGTCAGCATTAGATAAAAAAAAATCGAAAACAACAAACGTCTCTGAAATCACGAAATCCCTTCTCCGACGACCGCCTGCAACGGGCTCGCGCCGCACTCGGCATTCTGAGGGTTCAACACGGGACCCAAAACGCCTACTTTTTTGGAACGCGCGGAATCTTTCTTATCTGCCGGAACGCGCAGATATACTACGCGATCATGTTTTTTTTAATTGCGATACGTTTCGACTAGGTCTTATCCAGTCGGCTGAAACAAATCTATTCATCAAAACTGCTGTACGCGTCGTCGTCGAAAATGTCGTGCCAGCTGCGTCCAGTAAAAACGTTTTCAATGCAGCAGACGTCGTGCGTTTGATGTCGAGCCTCGAGTAGTAGTAGTTTCTTCGAGTAGCTAATAAACAATTTGAACCGTATTGGGGGGGGGGGGGGGAAACTCCATTTATGAATATTTAATGTTCAGACGAACGTAAAAAAATATGTTACATGTACTCGTGTCATATTGTTATTTTTTAAAATTTTTTTTTAATAAAAAGAAGTGTGTTGCAGATGGGATATGTTATCGTCGTACACAGAGAAGAGTGAATAGTCCTTGAATGTTAGAGAGGTCTGCGGCGGGGACAAGGCTTCCTGGAAGTTTAGATAACACTATACGCGATCATAATAAACTTCATTATTCGACCCGAAACAATTAAACAACACACATCCGATATGCGTATTTGTAATAACATATACCTTCCCCCCCCCCATTGAACATTTTTCTGCGGGCGCCCTTGCTTTCGCTCATTAGACATGCACGCCTATAATATTTTGACGCCGGCAATATTATAGGTGTACGTTGCCGGTCACGTTGCACTATCGTAATATCAGACGGTCTTGAAGAATAAAGTCGCCGAGGTGTGTATGAAATTTTGTCGATTAATTCGAAATTATTTGTCGAGACGTATGGAAAAAAAAACAAACGTATGGATAAACACAGTAATTTATTATATTATATAACGTCATAGGGCTCGACACCGCGCGCAGTCGGTTAAAAGAATTTCGAAAAAAGAAATATGGAAATATGCCGGTACGATATATCGTTCTATCAGCCTAAAAAATACACGAAAATAAGAATTCTAAATTTTTCATTATTTAAAAACACGTTTTTAGGACACATTTTCTGCGTACATTTCTCGATTTCGAACCCGCGTATAAATAATATTATATAATAATCTCTCGGGCATATCGCACACGTGTTTGAATAATGTCATCAATCATAATATATAGACTTTTTATTTTCAATAAATGTCGAAAATCTCGATTCGTGACACATGTTTTTTTGTATAAACATTTCAAACGTTACGATTATATTATACCGTTGATTTTATAGTATTATATACGAAGTCAATGGTCGTATTCAACCCTGCTACAATGTACCATAATATTTTTCGACGGAAAACAGCAAAATAAAAATGTAAGTACCTATTCCACGAATTAATATTGATAATATTTCATTTATCCAATATCGTATACTGTTAATATTTTCGTTGGCTATAATTACTTGCCAACTACTTTATAGTTGGCAATTTTAATTTTGATTTTGTGTAAAAATTAACGAAATTCTATTTTTCCTATTACATGTCCGGTGCGAACCATCGACACGAATTCATACCAAACACCGAGCAGTACAAAAGGATTTACAAATATGTTTTAAGAAGAGACTTTCGTCGAAAACAGCAATCACAACACCTGTTGACCGGTATCGCGAACGAAATTGGCATACATTTTATCGACGATTCGGTCGAAATACACATCAACGCGGAGTCTGTGTAGCACTCGAAGTACCGGTTGTAAAACGAGACAGCAGCGTATCAAATGTTGGACCGTAAAGATAACAATTATTTTGAATTTTTTTTTTCACCAAGGGGAATAATTAAATATGACGAGACACTCCGGTTACTGCTTTTAATAAAAAAGCAAATAACGTAAAATGACACCGCCGCACATAATCTGCGTAGGTATTATATATTATATTGTTATATGTTATTAAAACGTTTATAACAGGTAAATAATAACGTACAGTCCACGGGCGGAGATCGTAGGGGGGGGGGAGGCTTAAGGAGCTTATAGTACCCTCAAAAATATTTCCCCAAAATATTTAAACAGAGACGGGATATTATGTGTTATCGTGTGGTTTCATTTGCCTATTTAAACGTAAGCTTTGGTTCAAAAAAAAATTTCCCATCAGAAAAATCATTCGATTCAATCTCAAAAGTCTGTGTAAAGATCTTTTTATTATTATTATTATTTATTATTATTTATTATTAATATAAACGGACGTGAGTCGTTAAACATAATATTACATGTGTGGAAAATAACAAGCATAATACAATTAAATATAATTTATCTTAATTTAAGATTAAATAATAAGAAAACTTAGAAGTAAATATAGGATACATATTAAATATAATTAAAATGAATCAAATATAATCAAAGATATAAGTATTACCGGCAGTCATAAGGAGGTTAGCAGGGGAGTTTAATATATAATTTTTGGTAGAGAAAAGAGGATAAAAAGGTTTTGGATCTCTAGTATTGAGACTATTTATTTTAAAACGGATTAGAGAGAGGATTTCAGGACAGTCAATAGAACCTAATATTAGTTTTTGCAAATATTTAGAGAGTGTTAGTATTATCAAATAGTTTGAACAATATGTGCCCCCAGTATATATATATATGTATAAATTATCTTATAAAATAATTACATTTTATTGTAAAACCGACGAGCGAAAACGGAGGAACGGCTAGAAAGTATCTAGAAGCTCGTTAGACAAACCAACATTAAATACATAATTTACACGTATCAATTGATACGTCGAAGCGGCTAGAAGAAGAGGCTAGATCACGACAACGTAAGTAGAGTCGGCGGCTTTTTACTTAATTTCCGTAAACGTCAGTGTTGGTTTATTGGTTTAAATCTGTTCTACACTATGCAAACGTGCCGGAAAAGAAATGTATTTATTTTTCGTCTCTAATGATCTGATTATCACGCCGGAGGGAAAACGATATCCACAAAAAATGTTTACAAATAATTCGATAAAATTAGACGGGCGACCGCGCGAATTCGTCCCGCAGTTATTATCGTTCGGATCTCCTGGTTCGATCCTGCGTCCGAGAGGAAAAACCTTCGGTGCGAAACCGTCTTGTAATAATCTCCGTCGTATATCTGGAGGTATTGTCTGAATTAGTTTGCGTCTCGTCGAGTATAATAATAATATGTATTATTGTATCGGGCACAATAATCAAATCGGAACGGTCTTGACGAAAACGTCACTTTATTTTAACGAGAAATCGCGAACTAAACCTATTCCCGAGACAAAAAAAAAAGAAAAAAGGCCGCGACTCCTTCCTTTCCCTCCACCAGGAATATCGCCCGTTTCCCCGGGGGTCCAGTCCGTCGTTGCAGTTGACGCGATCGATGTCAACGGACTAGCCGAATCTTTAGCCATTAGCAAACACACGTCGCAATACGAATAACTAAGAAAATCATAACGACTTGTTTCCATCATTTTTACATTCGCACGAAGAATCGCTACACCCACGCCGGTAGTAAAAACCTGCAATAATAAACGTAAGTATACGTTATTACCTTATACGATTATACTTTAATTATTAATTATTACTAAGCTTATAACCAGTGGCGTAGATGGAATTTTTTCTGGGGTGGGGGGGTGTTTAAGAGTCAATTCATAATCACAGGTCAATTTAAATAAGTTATTTTATTAATTTTAATTTGTATATAATATATCGTTATGTATATTTTATATTTATAATGAAAATATCATTTTACTATAATATATGTACATACATAATAAATAAATATCTGCGGGGGGTGGAAACCCCTTACAACCCCCCCGTAACTACGCCACTGGTCATAACGATTAGGATATCGATCAAATCAATATGGAAATGTCGTCTTATCGAATAATATTATTGTATAGTATTAATCGGTTAAAAATCTCAAACTACAACAAAATTATTATACGTACATTGTATGCACAATTTGAGGTCGGGCAATCATAATATAATGAAAACATCATTGACAACCGCGAGTCTTCGACGAGCATACTCGTTATTATTTTTATGTTATCAAATTAGATAATATAAATTTGTATTATACGACGCGCGCCGATCGAACCGAATTCTCAGATAGCATTTTTTTATAATATAATCTATTACGATTGTGCGGCGGAATGCGCGATGTTCGAGAAGGAAATAAAAATACTCGTTAAAAGTATTTAATCACTGTAGATGTAGAACGTGTTACGGTTTAATTATTGTTGATGCAGACACGCGTTATAAAATATAAAACACTGTCCGATTAAACAATCCGTTCGATTCGATAATAATATACATGTGGAATTTATCGGCGAGTTCATAATGGTTTTGGATTTACAAGAAGTCGTCCGCTCCGAGAGGAGATTTAATTGTTAGATTTAAATTAACTCGACGGCACGTCACACTATTTATTTTGTTTTTTTTTTTCAAATCTGTTTTCCAAAACGTCCCGCGGAGTAAGAACGAATATTATATAACTGTACAAACTCACTAGTATTTACGCGTTTAAAATAATAATCACTACAATTAATAATTTTACACTCGACACTAGATATTCGTTTAAATTGAATTATTACATTAGCGTTGTATAATCAGTCGGCTCTATGAGATTACAAGACCGAAAGCGCACGTCTAATTATTATAAGTTATAAAAACTAAAACGAATAACTATCGACAATATAGTATATTATAATAAATTGATATTTTTAAAAGATTGCTCGCCGCGCGTTTGAGTACGAACACGAATAGTTTGCCAAGTTTTATAATCCACACTGTGTTAATCCTTTTGAATTATTAACAATATTCAGAGACGACGACGCGATGACCCAACGATTCGAATATGTGTTGTTTATCTGCTTCGTATCTGTCGATGAATCATCATGCTTTTCCTAAGTTGCCTATTGCTTAAAATATTTCACTATCGATTCCGCGGTACAAAGTAGCGTGCTACAACAACATTGTTATAGCGTCGATTAACAATGTCGAACGTCTGTACAATCTTTAACAGATAAATAATTACTTGTGCACAATTATTATTATTCTCGACAACGCGTAAATACACACGTAGTAATACGTGTGTTTGATCAAACTTCAGCGTCGGTTTTGTGTCATCGCGGGGGACAGACAACACTATCTTATTGCGAATATAGAATTCCTCGGCCGACAATTTATTCGAAATTTAACAGTGCGCGTCGGATTTACAATCCCCCCCCCCCCCCCCCCCCCCGGAGTGTCGATGAGCGAACGAGGGGTTAAAAATGTTTAACTTAAAACTCGACGACAGGATTACGACTGTAAAATATTTTGTGCGCGCTAAACGACGAATAAAATAATCACTCTACACGTGCGTGTAGTTGTTCTGTAGTTATTCTCCGCACAACAATGTTAAAATAGTGACATAATAGTGTATTGTGCATGCCTATTGTTCGAACGCAATACCTGAGTATTTCTATTGGCGCGACAGCCACTCCTCGTCCGTTAATCGGCCGATATCGTTAACAAATAGGAATTTCGTTTCGGGGTCTGTTTTCGTCGACAACACGTAGTAGAGAAATAAAATATAATCTTTTCAAAAGTAGACGGCGGTGGCGCGCGGCGGCGGTGCTCGTCCTCGTATAAAAGCGACGCGTTTTCCATATCCTTCCGAATTGCAATACGCGATGGCAATCACATCCGAGCGATTCGATTACGATTCGCGAACGGTGCGATTTTCAACTCGAGAACAACAAAAATAATTTGACGAAATAACAACGAGATTTCATTTCGACCTTTATATAAATATAATATTTATAACGTTTTGAAATTATTATTCGGTCAACAGACGTTTTTATCATCGTGTTAAATACCGAGCGACGTAATTAAGGATACTCCGGGCGCGGGATATGTGCGTGTATGTAAATCACCCTTTGCCGCGTAACACCGCGGGGCGCTTTATCTCCCCTGCCCCTGCCCACACATACCTCGAACCCGTATTCGATAATTAAATAGCCTCGGACAATGTTTTAAACACGTGTAGAGTAATATGCTTTATTAAAAAAAACGACAACAACAACAACAACGATGTGTAAACAGGTTTCGTCGGAAAAATGTGTGTGTGTGTGTGTGTGTATGTAGCGCCCGAACGTTTTCCAAAACAATATGCACGATAAATCGTTATCACTCGTTAGCGTTTATTTAAATTGAATCACTATCAGCGCGTATTATAATAGTACTCGTATCTAACATGAATTGAATACAAGCCAAACGCGCGATGACTAACTACTACAAATGCGGCAACGCGGTACCCGCTTGGTTTTAACATCTTTGTAAATGGTAGATGTTTTTAGAATTTAAATCTACGCATATATATTATAAAACATGTATATTTTAGTGAAAAGGTGTGATGTACAGTACGAACGTTCGTTAGTCCTTGAAAATCGCGCGTATTATAATTAGGTAACCATTTACCTACTGCGTTAGAACAACCGATAATAATGGGTTTATTTTCGAGTGCAATTAATTTTCAACGTTTCTAAGGGTAGTTTTTTGACGAGGAATTGACGTAACGAGAAAAAAATCCTGTAAACACGCGTTAATCTACCGCGCGCTGTATGTCCTTAATATT
>OX402534.1:6421962-6540962 GCA_948098885.1 Drepanosiphum platanoidis | reverse complement strand
TGGCCGCCGCTATTCATAGTCGATAGATCAAAGCCGAACGGTACACGGCGATAATTACTCGGAGGAATTTATTACGCAATAGAATTATTATAAACGCATTGAAAAATTAATTTAGGCAGACACCGATAATACTACGCGTCGACGTGTTTGAATGTGTTTAAACAATTCGCGGGTTTTCATTCAAGGTTTTCGACCAATAATACTATTTATGTTGCACGCGTAAATGTTTGTACGAAATATCTATAGATTCGCCATCGTAAACGGGTTATATTTTTGTCGAGGTCACTCGTTTGATGCTTTCGACAATAGGATTCTGAACGAGAATAAATCAATTCTCAAGTGTATATCACATAATGTATATATTATACTGATTAAAATCGATCGGATATATGAAAAAAAAAAAAAATAAAAATAAATAAATAGCAAAATAATTAGTCTTTGAACAATTTTGTGCAGTGTTTACACTTGAAAGTATACATTACGATATTCGATTAACCAATTTTTATTTTTCATCTCAGTCATTGTGTTTGTCTGTCGGTCGATTGTCAATATTTATTTTTATTTTTTATTACTAGAACACCGCATAGATATAACATGATCGAGCGCTCATTGATTATATTATATCGTAATTACTATCTCGTGAACAAAACGTTATTGTTTCGCTAGACAACGGACTCTATAATATACTATTTACTGAATAGTGAATTCAGATAAAGGATTTAACTATTAAACTATAGATCGTATGAATAATATTATATTCCAAATGGTTATTTCCAGAGAAAATTGTCATGTGTTTAGACGTGTACACAATTATTATTATTATTAATAACGTAGTAATTATTACTCATTGAGTAAACCAACAGCTATTGTATCATTTCAACCGATTTTAATAAAATTCCAGAATCAATAATTATTACCTACCTAGATTGGACGTAGACAAATACAGTCAGATTTAATTCAACATATATACAATTATTCGTCTGCGACAGATATCTCATATTATTCACGAAAAATTTTAATCGCCGAAATCGAAAACGTCCCATAACTCGCGAGCGATTGAAAAAATATTCGCGCCCCGTTGTACGTGTGGTAATATACGTATCTCTATTGATTAAATTTACTCGGGTTTCGTCGTTTAAACGGGCAGAGCATTAATTAGAGAAGATCCATAACACGTCTTCAACCGAGTGGAGGCGGTAAGGTCGTCTCTTTATGTATGTATGCATGGGTTTATGGGTTTAATTGTAGCATCCTCAATAGTGAGTTCACTTAGACGATCATCTTGACACATTCAATGGGTGCCGTCAAACGAGCTTTAATGCGAACCGAACTGCTGCGGTCTACGCGTCATGAAAGGGGACTTGCTTTTCGACTTTCGGGCTACGCGCCGCCGTATCAAAAACCGTCTCGGAGAACGCGGTACGCGCGGCTCTCTAGTCGGATTCACAAACGTCGCAAACGTCCTATAAACGAATGTGTAAAAATAAGCCGAATAACGAGAGAAAAATAATCGATATGTTGCTTTTTCTTCGGTTTCAATATCGTATGAGCGGTTAAAACCTATGCTATTCCATATATATACATTTATGGTTTTTTACTTGAGAAATAAATAAAAGTTTGCGATTTTATGTGTACCTACATAAAAAGTATTATACAAACGTGAAAATGAGTCGCGTCACGTGTTAAGTGTTATGTTACAAAACATAACGTTTGATGGCACGGGAGGCGAGTCCCTCACGGGTCATTTCGGTCCAGGAAAATCTAACAAACTCGAAAATTCGGTTCCAAATCGCGCCTATGGGTCCAATATCACATAGGCGTCACGCGCGTGTGCGTAACGGACGTCCGTATCAGTATATATAGTGCCACGCAGAGCAATAATCACCGTTTGCCACGTCTCGTTGAAATCGTCGTGTCCGCCGCAATCATATCTTGACCGCGTCGTCGTTAAAACGCAAAATCGTCATGGTAAAAAAGGCACGCGAGGGTAAGACCTGTTACCGTTTCTTGTCACCGTACTTTTTATTTCGTTAACTGTATAGTAATTGATTACAGTTAGAAGGCGGCCGCGGCGACGAAAGGGCGTGACAGAAAAGGCAGCTGTCCAGGACCCCGCGAATTCGAGGACATCGCGACGAGGTCAACGCGGGCAGATGAAATTATATTTTCCCAAGCTTTTCGTTTTGGTTTCCCGACAACGTACGATGGTATCGACGATATTAATGGTATTGAAAATAAATATCGGCAATCGCGCGTCGACCGTTTGATTCGTGGAAAACAATGTCACTGGGTCGATCACACGAAAAAGTGATTGTATTTTGAGGTACTGACGTCAAAATTTGTCCTGGGCCCCGAAAAACCTT
Source organism: Drepanosiphum platanoidis (assembly GCA_948098885.1). Classification (NCBI taxonomy): domain Eukaryota; kingdom Metazoa; phylum Arthropoda; class Insecta; order Hemiptera; family Aphididae; genus Drepanosiphum; species Drepanosiphum platanoidis. The sequence goes on along the minus strand of OX402534.1, from coordinate 6,538,599 downwards.
CCATCGGCGACGCTATCCGGAACAAGTCCTGCGGGTTCCCATACGACCAGTACACAGCCGTCTATGGAAATGGATTTTTTGATTTTCACAAGCGAGTCTGTAAAACAGCTGTACCTTAGTGTTGTGTGGAAGGGCGTTGGAAAGTTAAAACGCCGCCGAAGAGGAGGCGGAGTCGCCGTTTGAAATCACTTGAGCAGTATAATATAAGCAGACGCGAGTTGTACACCTCCGCGCCACCCCGATATTATTACGGTCCGTTTAAGTTATGACCGAATCTTTGCTTACGCGCCCGTGCTCGATAACGTTGCGAAATTTGTGTTTCTGTCGTCCGAAGAACATAAAAACATTGAAATCATCGCATAATTTTCCCCGAAAACGCACGCGAACCTCGCGGTTTCCGGTTATTAGCCGCGCTGTAGACATCTACGATCGAATTTCATTGTCGTGGATTTTTTTTTCAAACTCAATCAGAACGATTCCGCCGGGGTCATTGTTATCAGATTCGGTAATACGATATTATTTCAATACATTTGTGGGGGTTTTCATTATTTTAATAATAATTGGTTTGCGCAATCGTGCTATAATTAGGTGTGTCATCTGTTAAAATTACCATTATTGTTTTTAATCCATTCGATTATTGGTTTATATACTGTTCGACGTTGTGATTTCAAGCAAGCGGCGGCGTCTGTTGAAAATCACACGATATTTTTCATTTAGAAATCGATTCCAACGTAGAATATATTTTAGAGTTTCCGGCAAAATACTGAACGGACGACTGAGGTAAGCGTTTTTTTTAATAAAAATGCAAATTCTAAAAAAAAAAGGACTGCCTTAACGAACGGCCATTCGAGGAAATGTAATTCTAATCAATACTTAATTTGGATTACGTCTATAAAACCGTTTCATAAAATTAAATTGCAAAATTATAAATCATATTATTTTAACATGGCATTTATAATGTCTTGGTGTACGGGATTCTTTAATTAAAATCAATTCGCAGAGTAGGTATTTTTAATAAACGGACGCTCTGCAAACAAAATATCACTACACACATATTGCACACAATTAGTTGAATATTGCGCACACAATAATAATTAAACCTGTGCTGTATCTCTTTTTGTAAAACAAAACGAATTCGAGTTTTCTTCGCGGGTTTACAGCCGGTCGGGGCCAAATGTATTATGAAAACAAATAATGTATTTTCGAAAACTATACAAACGTAAATATTTATCCAAGTAGTTTGACGACATTTCTTTTTCCGTTTTGTTTTATCGATTAAAACGTTTCTTTTATGCCGTTTGATTTGAAAAAAAAAAAAAAAACGTTCACTAGCCATTAGAATTAATTCGAATGAATTATTTAATTAAAATTTGATATTTTATTTTGGCTCGAAATTTTTTCATACGGAAGGTCTTGATGAGCGTAAGCATCAGCAACACGGTCTTGCGCGCAACTTCCCATTATTCATTAGGGACAAAATGAAAAATTACACCTACACATCGGGAGAGATGTCCCTTTTGCGCTAATGGTTTCGACCTATGTCGACTAAATTAATTACCAATGTTGTACGAACATAATGGGCGCGCTGTCGCAGATTTTAGCGTCTTTGAGTCACCTGATTGTATTACACAATTTGTCCGACGCGTTCTTAAAAAGGAAAAAAAAAAAATAATAACGTTAAAAATTGAATTATTATTATTATTATTATTTTTTTATATGTTTTTCGACGCGTCGACGCGATTATGTTATTTTTATGTTATTCGCACATTCAACGATATTTAGCGTACGGTGTAATATTTTTCGTCTACGCTATTGAAATATAAAAAATAAAATCACGACACCTATCTCCAATATTTATAATCAATAGAAAAAAAAACAAATTAAAACAATAGGTTAAATTAATATTAAATAATAATCGTTCAAATACGATATACAGTAGAGCGTCCGCACTAATTGGGACCGAGGGGGGTGCGGATAATCAAAACAATGATTAAAAATTATACAATGAACATGAATTTAAATGTTTTGCATAATTAAAAATAAAACTAATGTACTGAGTGGGTGTATACCATACACATATTATACACAATATTATTGTAATAATAATTTATACGAATAATGTACCTATAGAGAACGGGGGTTTTATTTTAAAGCGGAGTTTTATATATGAATTTATTCCGATTGTAATTTTTGAGTTATAGGTACTTATGAAGTTTCGACATCCACCGGGATGTTATTTTTTATTTGTTCAAAAGTATAAGTGCTAAAGTATTGTTAATATTTACAATAGGAAACTTGTTAAGAAGTAAACGGCGATACGGCCGTTTATTAAAACGGAGAACTCAATTTAGAACTGTTGAGCATATCACGACGATATAACTAAATAAATACATTGAATACGAACGCCACGGTGATTAAATCGCGAAAATTTCATACTCGTTTTATTTATTTTTAAAGTTAAAACGGAGTGAACTAAGTAAGATAAGTCTTAGTGTAGGTATCTATTGTTCTTCATAGAATTCACATAAGACAATAAAGTGAATCGACGGTGTTATTATTTCAAATTTGCATTTTAAAAACCTTAAAAATCTACTTGTTCCAGCGTATTATTTCAAGATAATATTATAAAAACTCTTCAACAGAACGGACACACTAATAACAGCGTGACATGAATAGTGTGACACTATGCACAAACACCGAGTAAAATGTCCGAAAATAGTTTTAATGTGGAAGACAACGCGTTGGTGTTAGGACTACATTTGGGCGAATAACTCAATGTCTGCCGGGTAAAGGAAAAAAATTTCGTTTCGAGCAAAACAACTCGGCTCGCGGGAGTATTGTAAATGTCATAATCTTTTTTTAAATCTGAACGCGTCGCGAATATAGCGTTTAGCAAACGTGACACGATTTTATGTGCGAATATCCAAGGGGTTCGAAACATTCCCGTTTTGGTAATCATCATTTTTCTTTGAGGAGAAAAAAAAAACAAACCAAAACAAAACAAAACTCTGAAAATCTACGTAATTCCGTCGCACACAGAAAGCATACGTGATACGTACACAATCTACGCCAGATTTTTCCATCGATCGCGCATATGGTACACAAAAGTTTTCGTAACACGTATAGTATATCCCCCTCCGCACCTACTATACTATTCGAAAAGTGTTGGCTCAAAAGAAACGCGCATCATTGTAATACCAATAGTTTACTCGTTTCACTCAGAGTTTGAAACGTTTCAGTCATTACGCCGCATAATACAATAATATAATATTATGTGTTTGTAAAAACGTATCGAAAGTTTTGAAATTCGTAACGGTGGCGGCGGCGGCGTGAAGTTCGAGGGCGAGTTTTCTCGACGTTAAAATACAATCGGACGATCTATCGTCCGCCCTATGGTCTTTGTGCGACAGAGGCAATTATAGAAATTAAAAATGTATACACACTTGGGGGGGGGGGGGGCGCGAATATTTATTATTTTTTTTTGTATTTCAATCCGACGGGTTTGACGTGCAACGCGATTTGGCCGTGCGCGTGCCGGCCGGGGAAAATATTACGCGTCATTTTGCATCGTTATTATAACAATAATATTATATTATTACGAAAGTCCGAGGCCGGCTTACCTAATTATGTCGTCGACGTCGTTCGCCGGTGGACTAAACTCGGTGTGTTGGACATCGGGCTACGGCGTCCGACTTCTGCGCATGGGAGTGGCTTACCACGAGCGCCGAACAATGCCGCCGCGGCGCGACGACGAGAGCGACGCGATTAGTCTATCGTAGACAGTTGAACAAATATGAAATAACTGAAATTGCATTGTATTTGATTCAGTCACGTTCACCATCATACCGTCGGCGTCTAACATTACTGGCGAGTAAAATGGAGCCGCGCAGTAGGTGCCTGTATCAACGGTTCCATTGATAACACGAATATATGATAACAATATTATAAAATCTCGTGAACATTATACCTGTACCGTTTGGTTAATTTTGTGGTGACAAGATTGGATCGATCAGGTTCGGTCGATCGAGAAAAAGCAACGTAAACGAAACGACACGGCGAAGACGCGTGAGTGTACTTTATAATAATAGTTTATATTGAAGTTTTACCTGTTTTTTTCCGTTTTTTTTTTTTCTCAGACCGTTCGCGAAACCGGACGACGGTGTTGGTAAACGCACAGAATATTATGTAAAAGCTTCATTTACGGGCGTTGTAGTCACAAAGATTCGAGGAAAATCACGATCACCGAGTAATAAACGTCACGGTAAATACACACACACACACGGTTCGGCGCGAGAGATTTGTCATTGCTCTCGGTTGACCGCGGTCATGGTTAAATTATTCCACTTGATATTTATTTCCAGGCTGTACCAGACATTAATATATTATTATCGGCCGACGTGGCCGCAGGAAGGTTGGTCGCACTGGTCGTCGGACAGTGGCGGGCCGCAAGAGGGGGTCGGGCGGGCGGCATTTTTCGGCGGAAAAGATAAGAGTTTGCACTGTAAACGGTACGTCGTGTGTCGTTAATGATATTGTAATACTGATTCTAATGTGTTTTACTGTCGTTGTTGTTTAGTGTTGTTCCGAAGACGGTGTCGCGATCGTGATTTTATACAGTGAATTAGTGAAAATAAAAAAGAACGCCGAAGCCCAGACTACGTTCTGCGACTCGTGAGTACTAATATGATTTACTATATATAATATGTTGAATGTTAGATTATCGGTTGACGAACGGAACGGTGGCGTCGTTTTGTGTTAACGCGGTGACAATTATCATTGTCCAATTATCGTATTGTCAGTCCATAATGTTATTACACGGGTAATGGATGCTTATCCGACTGTTTAGCGGGTTGGTCTTTTGGATGTACAACAGAATGTCTTGTGATTTCGGAAATCTATAGTGCGCGGCGGCGGCGGCGTCGGGTTTTCCGTCGCATTAAAGTTGTAAACCGCAAATCGTCAGTTTAGGAACGGATGATCGTATTAACCAAAACTTGATATTTTTATATTCTCTTCGCGCGCGTATTGTTCTATTTTTTTTCCTCTTAAAAGTTTACACTGAAATAACAAGGCACTCTCTTGTCCGCATTCCATCCCATCCCTCGCCACCAATCACTCCTCGTCCCCGACCCAACCGCTACGTTGAAAATTTTGATCCAAATTTCGTTTAAAATGACCGTGTTGTTTTGAAATGTCAAACATTTGGGAGTGACGACGCCGAAATCGTTTTAGAAAATAAATTAAAAATTAGTCGGTTAATTTTAGTTAAAATCAAAAAATTATAAAAAAGACGGTTTGTTTGCGTCACGACCGAGTCGGATAATAAACCAAGCACGTAAAATCAATCGAATGGCACTCGATGTCGTGAACTTTTTGTTTGTATTTAAATGTTGTAACGATAGTTTACTCATCATGCTTGCCATCGTCTCGATAGACACACCGTGGATTACAAATTATTATTAGTTATGCCGCGAGATTCAAATAATGATAGTGCACGCGATATTTAGCTACTCGTGCTTTCGTTTGAAATCTAAAAACTTAACGCTAAAGTTATTAAAATTGCAATATCGTGAAAATAACTTGAATATTTTTTTTTTCCGGAGTGGGCGGATCTTCATTTCATACATATAATAAAATTAAAAGTACCATTAATTGTGTGCGGTTGTCCCTGAAAATAATTTTTTCTCATCGACGTAAAGTGTTCACGCCACAACAGTGAAACAATAATATAATGACGTGTAGGCTGTTTGTTTTACATTCGTTTCAAACGATACGTATGTATGACGATGACGTGTAGTGGTACTGCGATTTTGTCCGCATAGTATAATTTATGTGTTTCGAGTTTGTTTTGGTTTAAATTGTATTTCTAAAACTTTCGACAAGGGATTTTTTTTTTTGTTCTACAATAAAGTCGCACGTCACGATGAGTTTCTGCGAAAGTTGACGACTCGGATTGTATCACGCCCCCCCCCCCCACTTCCGTCATCCTTGAATTTAGAACGGTTCAGAATTGAACGTTTAAATTCCAATGGACGTATATAGCTAGCGGACGAGAGTGATTTTATCTCGGGGGGAACTATGGATAATAATATGTTATAATACGGTAGATGTGACAGTTTTGGATTTCGTTTCGTGACACGGTCGTGGCTGAAATATCGTAGACTTTGTTGTGAGCTTCGAAAACGGTTAAGACGAAAAATAAATAAATATCGGCGAATGAGCGTTGTAGGGAAAACTGGTAACGATAGAATTTAATCGTATATTTTCGAATAAAAAAAAAAAATTCCGTTCTAAAAACGTTAAAAACGATTTTCCCTCAGTTTTCCCCTCGGTTTATTTAGAAAAAGAAAAATAATCGTCCGCCTAAAATTATATTCTGGCCCACTGTGCGGCGGCGGCGGCGGCGTGAGAGTATACTCTATATATTATACTATATACGCTCTGCCGGCGTAACCGCGGGGCGACTTCGGACGGTTTAAACGCCGCGCGCCGGGGCGGCCAGTCTGTCTAACGTGGTCGCACCGCTCGGTCGTCCGTTCCGCGTACATCGTCGGCGTTCCGTACGCGCGTCCCTTCGACGATACCCCGTCGACGTCGGCGGTGGTCGCCCGTGCGCGCGCGCTCGCGTGTGTGTGTGTGTGTGTGTGGTGCGGTCTCCGTACGCGTGTATCTCACTATTACGGTGTTTGTTTTTTTCGCGAAAATTTTCTCCCATCGTTCGATTGTCGTCGTGCCCCGGCCCGTTGGACCTTGGACGTTCGCAGGAGGAGCCACAGCACGAGGTACGTCGTCGTCGCGCCGCCACCGCCGCCGCCGCCGCCGCGATTTTTCGCTTTTCTGCGAGGACCTCCCGAGGCGTCGGCGGCGTCGGCGTGACTGTAAATCATTTTGGCCTCCCTCCCGTGCAAATCTAGCTTAGGGTATTGCGCGACTCGGCTGTCTCGCGCGATTAAAATTCATTGGTTTTTAAACAACGGCCGTGCTGCTGGCGTATAGGACAAAGGCGGTCGTGTTGTGGACCGGGTCAAATTGGAGGTGCTGCCAAGTATGAATAAATCAAAACGTTTAAATACACGTTAAAATTCAATAATGTCCGATGACTCACGATTAATTAAAAAATAAATAAATAACAGTTACTCGTATTTATTGCAGCAAACGGTCTTTTAAAAAAACAAATTAAGCGTATAACATATTCGAGTATATATACGTATGTTGAGAACTTGGTATTTTTAAATTTTTGTTTGCCCTCAGAAACTCGGTAATTTTAGGAAGTTCTGATGTCCATTCTTCTAAATTCGACGTGTCCTTAAAATCATTTTAAAACACTCAATTTATTCGTGTACATTTTTTTTGTAAATTGCACTATTTTTAAACCTTTGAGTGGACACCTAGTCCATGCTACTTTTTAGTTACGCCATTGCGGATAATGTTGCGTGGGTTGTGGGAAGTGTAGGGGGCCCGCAGGACTTTGCGTTTATTTTTTCGGAGAGGACGCTGACACCCATCTGGCGGCCCACCCAAGTCCAAATGTGGTGGTGGGGGAGGTGGTGGATGGTCTAGGTTAGAAGAGTAGAAATACTCTCAATTCTATAGGCAATAGTATAGTTAGACCTATGGTAATTTTTTCGTCAGGTTCGATAGCAATGTGGTCATAGCATACAAATATTTGTATTAAAGTTTTTTTGGTCTAGGTAGGATTTAAGTTGATATTTTCATTCGGAATAAATACTCACAATTTATGAATATAATAATCTATTCGTTACTAATCCATCATGGTGAAATATTTGTATATGTTCTGGCAATTAGTATTAATTTTTTTTTAGTCTTGGTTATGTTTAATTACGGTAATGCTAGTTTCGCGTGTTCATGTTTACTAAAAAAAAAAAACCGAATTAATAACTATAAATACGATATGTTGGAAATACATATTTTTAAATTAAATTCCTCGCGTCGTCAAGTGAGCATGGTAAAATAACTGAATAAATTGGTAGATTTGTGTCTCTATTATAGTTCAATTTTTCAGGTCCCATTTTTTTAATGACAATAGATTTTCTAGCGTTTTCTAAAGATATAATGTTTGTACTCTCACAACTTATCAACACCATATTGCTCCGATACGTTTATATTCGAAAACATTTTTGACTTATAAGTTTATAAAGATTATAAGGATAATAGCTTTGTAGTATGTCCGCTCAAATTTACGAATAGTTTTCAATTTAATTAAATTTATTATTCCTGTCGAATTTCGTCAAAGAGGTGCTTAATTTATTCTGCAATGTCAGCTCTAACACCTACCCATCCACCTATTCAATTCAAATTCGAATACTTAGCAATTGGTTTTTTTTTTTTTTTTTTATCAAATATTAACACAGTGGATTGTCGATGGCTCGATTTTCAAGGGGAACGAAATAGAATTCAAATTATCAAGTTCAGTAGATATTTGTTTTAATGACGTGAATTTATTAAAAAAAAATAAAAAATAAAATCCAATTAAAAATGCAAAGTAGAATTTAGATTAATAAAATTTAAATTTTTATATGAAGTACATAAATTATTGTTATAAACAATATTATACTGGTGTAATACTAATTAAATAGTATATTTGTATCGAACGTAATAAAAAAAAGGACATATTTTATTAAACTTTAGGAGAGTAATCTATTGTCGACGTTTGTTTTTGTTTTATTCCGTCATTTTAATGGAAAACACAAATCTATTGACACTTTCATCATCAAAGTAGTTACTGAAAAAGTAAACTGAATGTCTAATGTCAATCATGTAAATTCATCGCTAAGTAAATTAGGTTAATAATTCACATTATCAAAGACCATTTGGCGTAGAAATCTCGATTTATCGAGATCATGAACAAATTAAACTTCAAGTTATACACCTACCTATATAATAAAATATATAACTTTATATAGAATTTTTAACAAAAAGCCATATTTAATTAAAATGTTACTCGAACGTGACATATTTTAAATTGCTTATTTTATTTTTTACCTACCGTGTCTTTTTATAGTTTTTTTTTCAGCAGTTTATGTACCGTAGTAACTAGTATTTCCATTGAATATTAAGTAATTTTAAATTAGTTAAAATTAAAAATGAATAAAAATCACCGCCATCATTTCGTTTATAATCTCAATACTAGTTTAAATATTATTTAATTGTAAGTGGTTGAAAATAAAGTGACATGACATTGACAATTGTATTGCAAAACTTTATTAACTAACATTAAAATATATTGATGTGTGCATTTTCTCGACGGGTTAATGCGACTTTAACATTTATTTATCTTAAATTTATTTCCATAAATTTAATAATATACAGTATTAAAGGTGTATTTGCTCATATAAAGGATTAAAGGACTTGTCTGCAATATTTCAGTTTTAATAAAAAAATTAATAACTTATAACATATAAATTAATTTTATGCCGAAATAAAGTTTATATGAACCGCGGTGTTTTGCATATATTATCTCGACCAGCGCTTGTATACAGTGTATTTTATTTTATTTTATAAATGCATATTTTGGGTAGGTAGTTTTAAATACTTACATAAATGTATAATTTACAAATTTCCGTGTATAATAATATGTATTTTTATTTAAAGAATTAAAATACCGAAACATATTCTACCAAAAACGAGTATAAAAAAATAGTATTACTTTCAAAATTTAATCGGGGCGTAAAAATATATTATTTACCGAATAGTTGGATTTTTGTTTGGCTTTTTTAGGTTGTTGTTATTTTCATCTATTAATTCCATAAAAAAATATCCAAAATAAAATAATAATGAACACCACCTAATATATCTTCTTAAAATTTGAATATTTTTCTCTTAGAAAAACCTAACCACTCCGGATGGTAGTTAGTATGCATTTTTAAGATAATATATATTTGGTTGTTTTTACGAACATACAGCGAAGTAAAAAATAAAACTATAAAGTACATTATAAGACATTATTATTTTATTAGTATACATTAAATCCATAAAATATTAGTAGTAATGTAGTATAGTACATAGTCGTAGTAAATCTCAGTATGATTATTTAAGTTTTGTTGTATTAAACGTTTTATACTTTTACGTTTAAGTTTCTCGAGTCAATGTCAAAGTAAAATAAAAGTATAACAATGTTTTTAATTTATCACAGATTAAAATAGATTCTAAGTTGTTTTTCTGCTGTGAATGAACGGCTTTAAAGTATAAAGTGTAAAGGCCGTGCAATTTGTTTTTAAAATTTTCACAACGACTCCGACCGTATTACCGTTTTAAAAGTTAAAATTAAACAGATAATAAACACTTTAGTGAAGAATGGTATTATGTCTATAATGTGTCACTAAAGATTTAACACAAAGCAAACATTTATTCAAACTTTCTTTTTTCTTTTTTATTAAAAATAGTTGTAATGGCGTTAAATTTGTATTTGCGTAAAACCATCCCCAGTGTCTTAGTTAGTGAGAAAAGCGAGAAAAAGATAACTGTACAAATGTTAATAACTGTTTCGGGCGATGGCTCTTAGCATTTTCTCTCAACGTCTGTTTGTTTATATGTGATGTAATATAAAATAATGCAATTTCACTGGCCCCGAAACGCATATTCAACTAAACATTTAATGGGAAAGAGGAGAGTAATAATAAAGAGAGAACGAACGAGGGATAGAGAGAGAGAGAGAGGGAGAGAGGGATATTCATTTTTTGTTGTTGTTATAGAACACCCTCTAAAATTCCTTTGACCTAAACGTGTCTTTAGATTTTACGGAAATGATGCGAATTACTCTGAGACGTATACTTTAATTTAACAGCAAACTCAATGTTATATTTTATTAAATTTAACGGATACCAATTGTGTACGGAAATATTATAATTGACGTTTGATATTTGGACCCCCGTATACGAATTTAATCATTCTGTCACTCACCCGTAGTTTACTGTTGTTGTAAGAGAATTAAAAAAAAATAAAAAAAATAAAAAAATATTAATAATATTAGAGTGTTGTGTATATGACAGTTAGATTACGTATATAAAATTGTTTTGCCGTATTAATAAGTCTAAAAACATTCCGTCAGGTTTATGTAATTGCGAAAGAGATTTCTGGGTGTAAAATACACGTGTGATGTGTGTGTGTGTGTTTTTATAGCGTAATGAAAAATATTTTAAATTTTACATTATAATGATATTGTAATTTGAGTTATGTTAGACAATTTTCATGAAGCTTTGAAATAATAAAAAAAAAAAAACACTCTTTGAAAACTCGATGTTTTTTTTCTTTTTTGAGCTAAAACTTTTCATGTTTAAATTTGATATGTTCGCGTATGAAATATAATACCACTTATATAATATCATATAGCCACATAGGTATGATTTAAATTTTTTTTTTAATTTTGAAAATTGAAATTAGATATTCATAGTTCAATGAGTTAAATGAGTATTCATAAGTTAAATTTATATATACATTTATATAAGATTTTTTTAAAATAAAAAATATTTGAAATCAGTAGTTATTCTATATAATCAATTAGAGATGGATAAGAATACTTGTAAAATGCACGAGTATCTAGATAGTAAATAATATAAATAAACATATAATATATATATATATCAATTTGTACTTCTTGATACTTTTTGATAGCTTTTACGGTCCTTAAAAAGCTTTCATTGCTTTGAATGCCTTCTTCTATGTCTATTTACGCTATCTTCTAATGTTATATCCCGGGCACATTGAATTAGATTACCCTTGATTTTGTCTGTCCAAATCTCTAGATCTTTTCTCATTTAACATTCCTTCCAGTGTTTCTTCAAAATCCCATTCGATCTTCACGTACGATTGTGACGATGTCAACAATTTAGAGCACGTTAAAATAATAGTATTTAAGCCAAAAACGTTTTGACACGAATGACCTCTTAATATTATTAAAAAAATGTCATACACATATTTTAGCGCGACCGATAAATTGTACGCCCCTGATTAACCTTTGTGAATTTATAAATAAAGAGAGATCGTCGCACGTTTTCATTTAACATCGTTCGTAATTGTTGTAGACTTGAAATCGTTTTTTTTATCTAAGTAAATGTTTCCTTTATTGAAATTTATTATCACTTGTTTTATTATTATTATCAATTTTTTTTTTTTTTACGTCAAGTTATTACAAATGGTTTTTTATTCGGTTTTCCCACCATCAATCAAATAGCAGCTGTTCTCATCGGTTGACGTTAGTATGGTGGAAGTCATTACTCATTGGATTATTAGTCAGATTTCCTCACCATGAATAATTTTCGCGAACGGATTCGAAAATCGCGAAGGAGTATACGATGAGATGTGTCCATGTAATATATGATATATGTACGTATATTCTCTATAGACGAGATGAAAGTAGTTTTATCGGGCGTACAGTTTTCTATTTTTCTAATTTTTTTCTTCTTTTTCCATCACTAACGACAGGTTTTTTTCATCCGTCAGTCCGAGAAGTCCCTAAAAACGTTTCGTGTTGGAAAATGAAAACCGACCGAATAAACAGGTATTGTTTTATGCGATGTTCCTGTTCGCCGCTTGTCTATAAAAAATTTATTATGTATTTAAAGGCTTCAAAATTAAAAAGAAAACACACGACTCCGGTGTGCGTACATCGGCGGGTTTGGTTTTAAAATTATGCGCGTGGTCACGGTCTGATTGATGATAGTTTTAAATTATTTTTAAAACTGTGATGAATTAGCCATTAGTATATAATAGGGTCCCAGCATGAATGATGGACATTATTACGTATGCTTAGGAAGTCACACGTTCTCTCTGAAATATAAAGTACTTTTCCGGCTTACGGTGCTTTTCTACGATGACGTATAAAAATAAAGTTTACCACTATGTCATGCTATATTAACTATTGCATTATTCGTATATTTTCGCGGTATCGTTTTCTTTGTTTTTCGGTCAAAAATGATAAAAAGTCGAGTTTTAAAAAAATAAATATAAGTACGACAATAATCGGTCGAGATTGAGGCGAACTTAAAATAATAACTCTAAAGTATGTCAATAACAATAAGATCCGTAAACATAAATAAAATACATCGAGTTTGATTTATTTGAGATCGTATAGTTTCCGAATTGCCGCGATGCGTGTCAGACCTGTACGCGTTTAAAAAGGTCGAATAACAAAATATTCATCTCTCGAATTAACTCAAAAGTCTGAACAGAAGTGCGCGTTGACAGGCTCTGAAATAGTTTCTTGTAACTTTTATGCGAAATTCAGCCTGCAACGGAGTCGAAAACTTTCTAATTGGCTATAATTCCGCTTCTCATTGTATCGATTGATTTTCGTTCATTGTATGGAAATCACACATGTACCCATATAGTGTAATAAATTAAATAACGGAAATAATGTCAAGTAAATCGAGCGCACGGTTTTTTCTGTAAAATATTTTAATATAACACGTAGGTAATGACGAAATTAGAATGCGACAAATAAACAATATAACTTATCTGACTTCGCTTACAAAAAGTCCGTCCGTCGAGTACGGATAAATACTAAACCAGATCAAATTCATAACGTCTATTGAATATCGAAATGTTTTCCATTATATTGATTCAAAAATATAAAAAATAATCGGTCAATTGAATAATATTTGGAAAATCGAATTTATATATATTTGGCTTAACTTTACTCATTATGAATTGCGATGTTAATTTACTCTTGCAATCCCGTTAGATTTGAAGAATACTCAATTATGGTAATTATAAATGTACGGTAATTTCTAATAATAATAGACACGTTCTGGATAGGAAAAAATAAAACGTACACGAAATAAAAAACTCCGGTGTAACAAATGTATGCAAATAAATACGTTTTAAACGAATTGCTACAGTTTAATTTTACCGAGTTTTTCTAGTTGCAAAGTCTGTGTTTTTTTTCCCCCTTTATGACATTCTTCGTGTTGTATTTGTAATTGCTACGAATTCGGTTTTCTACGGGGAGAGGTTGTCAGACTGAACAATTTGTAAAAATAAATTGTTATTTTAAAACCGCAAAATAATAATTTTTCTTTTGTATGCAACGGCACACGGCGGTCCTCCAATGCACGCCGCATACACACTTTTGGCTTTTGGCGCGCACGCTAAATGCACAATATTTTCATAAAATTTATGGTTTTAAACAAGTTTTTAAAACGCTGACGACGTCCCACTTGTTTTCGGGACTTGAAAAAAAAAAAAAACAACAATCTTTCTCTAATATTTTGCGTCGCTCTCGATCGTGCAATAAGTATTATTCTAAATTTTAATATTTACATTCCATCTAGGACGAATATAATAATAATAATAATAATAATAAAATAATCGGTTTATTTTTCTTAATAGAATCGAACATTATACATATGAATTATATACGAATATATAATGTATCTCGAGAAAATTAAAAAATAAAAATAAATATTCTAATGTAACAAAGGTAAACCTATTATATACGTATAAAAATGTATTATTTTAACGTTCTTCTACAGAAAAGTCGAATTTCATATTGTTTTCTATTTATTTATTACGATTTGTTTGATAAAGTATTTTCAATAGAGACGACGACGTATTGTTGTTCCGATGTAAAGTAAACTCGCGATGTTTTTCAATATCGTCTAAATAAGAAATAATATTATAATCGTCACGCGGGGATGAATATTTATATAAATGTAAAAACGTCTAATAAAATAATAACGCGGTTTCGGTTGGGCATGTGTAATGTACTACGTACTAGGTAGTAGTAGTGTTAGTGGAATAAGAAAAACACAACGAGCGTAACGTCTGAACGTTTTTGAGAGAAAAGAAAAGACAATATCTTACACGCGAAATCGCATTATTTTATGTAAATTAAACTGGAAAACGATGGACATAATAAACGCATAAATAAAATAAACGAACGCACAAACGCAGTAAAAAAAAATAAATACTCGTACATTACAGTACATCGCTCGTCGTATGACACACGCGTATTATTATATCGCGCGCCAGAAACTGGAAATTATCGATTAATCGAAAAAAAAAAAAAAAAAAAACACGCGCCGAGACCGCACGCGATTTGTGTTTCGTTTTATTATTGCTCTCGTACAAGAGCATCGATAACGCTAAGAGTCTTCTGTCAAAACGTTCGCGTGATCGTAATATACGCACAAACGTGGGATCATTTACTGCGGAAAAAACAACAAGAAAATAAAATAAATAGTCATTCGCACACAGAATCGCGCGGTGTCGCGACGACGAAACACGGACCGCCCCGCCGCCGAGCCGAACCGTACTTATAACATCGTGTAATATTCTCGCGTGTAACTCGTAATAATCTACTTATCATAAACGGTCTCTATGCATATGGTTTTTATTTTTCAAGTTTCGGGTGCATCGTAAAAAAACGTATTCGGGGCGCGCGTAAAAAAAAAAAAAAAAGGTAAACCGAAACGCGTACTTTTATATTTAATACGCGCGCAACTCTTCCCTTACCTTTTTTTTTTTTTCTTTCGGGTTCACTTGAACGGCATCTGCTTATGGTGTCCGTTTCAGTTACAACGGCGCGGCGGCGCGATCGAGCGAGCAAACGGCGACGATTTAAGAACGCGCGCGATAGTGTAGTAGCTTTTTAGGTGTGCGCGTCGAATGTCGGACATATAATATACAACAAGCCCCGAACGGTTTTTTGTATAATGCACACCCTCGAGGAGAAAATAGCCCGTAATAAATGTTAATCGTGTCGCGAGACGCATACCGAAACGTTTACCGGGACGTCGTCGTCGTAATATAATATTTATATTATAAATATAGCATTATATCGTCATGCAAAATGGATTCTATCGTCGTCGTCGCCCGTATTTTTTATTAGCGGTACCCTTTATTTGCGGGCTCCTCGAACGTCGCGAGAGGTGTGTATTCAAAAATGTTTATTTGAAAACCAAATTCAGCGGCGGCAACTCGCCGCGACTCACGGTTTCTCTCGGACGCGCGAACCCGCAATAACCGTACGACGACGACGCGAGATCTCGAGTCTATTACTCTTTCGCGTAATCATAATATTATATAAATCCGCGTTTATTTAAATGTTTACCGAAAACATTTACGAATCCGCCGTTCTCAGGCGCCGCGTGACTATATTGATCCGTCACAGATCACAAATAAACGACGTTTTTTTTTTTTAAATTTCAAACCTGAACGTCGTTCGAGTTTGCGAAAATTTCGATTTCGTACACCGTATAGTTTCGTTAGCGGTTTACCGATAAGAAAACGTTTTCAATATGTTAACATATAAACTAAGTTTTTTACGTAATCATTTTTCTTTTTTAATTTCTCTGTTAACGAAATGATTTTACTTACGATTCATTTATTTCGCCTTTTCTGTATCGATTTCCTCTCGGAGCACACCTTTTCTAAAACTTGGACGCATATTTTTTTTTATTTCGTAACGTTTAACATTGTCGGCGTACAACGGGGGATTCGGTACGTGTACATATTAAACAACAATGAGATGTTGTAATTTAACACGCGCATAATACGAGTTTAACTTTCTAGCTCTAATGGGCAGACGATGTGCACAACACACACATGCACTTCGAACGGCGGCGTCGATGAACGCGTGCACATATTATCATGCCTAATGGTGGTGGGGGTGGGGGGGGGTGTTGTACGAATTAAGTATTTAAATTAAATAGTCAGGTGTGTCGGAACACGCTTTTGCGTATATAAAAGTACAATGTTATGAGATCGCGGAACTTCTTTGCGGAATGCGCTTCCTCCCCCCCCCCCCCCCCGACCCCGCTAAAAGTAATTTGATCTAGCCAAAACACGAGCCGCCGCCGCCACTTACATCATCAAAACTCTCGTATCATCGTAGGCACCGCTTGATTTTACATTGTTTTACGTTTATGATGTAGAAATCGTTTAAAAAAATATTTATTTTTTTTCTTCTTCTCTACACCTAGGTAATTTGATTTTTATTTTCGAAATCAATCGAATACACACTCGCCGCAAGCGAATTTAATATCGTATTGATTATTTCTAATCAATACTGTAAGGAAAAAAAGGATCGTTTTTCTCCACGACAGTGCACGGTTCCTCGTCGTGATTATATTACAAATATTTTTAATTGTAGACGTAATAGTATACTTGGTAGGTAACGCACTTGCGGAATAGATAAATAATCTTTATTTTGTAATCGCAAATCGCGCGCGAGAGCGAGATCTACACGTTTACGACCGCGTCGTCGTTTAAAATGTATAAAAATTAAATAAAAAGAAATACAATAACTACACTTTACGCGGGTTCCGCAAACGGTGTTTAGATATATCGGCGGGATACATATTCGTGTTGTGCGCATTCTTCTTTATCTTTTATGACATTATAATCGTCGAACTTTTTCAAACGTTTTATTTACGTTTATCCTTAAAAAGTACGCGTTTGAAACTCGTGAGTTTATCTCGTTGAAAACTATTGTTTTAGTCATTTGCTCCGTACTATTCCGCCGTCGCGAGACACTCGTATAACTATGAATCACCGTTTAAATACGATTCCAACGAACTACGAGTATACGTGTCGTAATTTATAAAATTAAAATATGATCTCTTCAAAACGACGATGTCATAATAATAATAATAATAATATGATGTCTGTGAAAATATAATTCGAGTGTTTTTGCAGCACTTAAAAATATATTTTCTCGGTAAAATAATCTTTAAAGAATATTTCGTACGTTTTACTCTTGTATACACTATATAAAATATGCGCGCGAGTATTATTTATATAAAGTAATTAAATACAATTTGTAAATACGGCCAGTGAGAAAATCCGATATCTGTGCACGGCGACTTGTTTTTACGTGATTGTCAATGTTACATTTATTACCCGCAGTCTCTTGATAATACGTATATATTCATTTTTCTGTCTTGGCGGAACTCATTATTTTCCGTTCGTTATCACAGTGGTGCGCGCGAGCGACGCGAATTTTTTTCAATCGTTTGTCGTTTCGATCGTTCTGATCATTTAATTTATTTCGCGTTTATCTGCATCGCCCCCGAAACAAACTTTTCAAGTTCAAAACTAATCGAGTAAAGTAGCAATTTAAATTAATGGATTTTTCAAATCATTAAACGGCCATGCATTGTGCACGTGCATGAATAATAAACGTGAAATATTATGTAATTTCAAAAGCGCTAAACGATTAAAATTAGTATTACCCGTGTACAATAACAAACCGAAACAACAAAACTCAAGTTGCATTGCTTCGCGCGCGGGCGGGGCGGGGGGGGGATATTGAGTGTTTCCAAATACCCGTCGTTTACACGTTGTAAAACGCCGCGCCGCGCCGTTTCCATTCGGATAATTTATTTACCAAACGTTTTTAAGTAAAACATAATGATATGTTCTTTATTTGTTTAAACGTCGAAACGCATTGTTTTAGTTTTATTAGTAGGTCGCGTGATCGGAACAATAATAATAATAATAGTATTTAGACAGTAAGACCAGTGGGGATTTATTCGAATCGCGTTTTCGATTGTAAAAATGTTTACATCAACTCGACAAATATTTCAGTTGGGTTAATAATGCCAACTCGTACGGATTATTATCCATATATTATCATACGCTTTCCGTAATACATTTCAATTCGTCACGGCTATTTTCGGTGTATTTTCAACGCGATATGTAAGACTTAATTTTTTTCACACACAAAGACTTCGAATAAAACGTACTTTTACGTACTTATATACCCGACGGTTTTTTTTCCGCGTCGTCGTCGCGCGTAACGTTTCTTAAAAACACGTGATATAATTAACAACACAAACGACCGATAACAATAAATTTTAGTGCGTTTTGGGACGCATCAGAAACATTCACATTATAGCGGTCTGGTATTCGTTACGAACGCCGCGCCGTCCGCGTTTGTACGTTTGGAGATTCGGTTTGGCGGCTCGCGGGAACATACCCAGCTCCGCGCGTATTAATGCGTATTTAACGAGTGCGATGAGAATTTAAGAGTTTCACGTGGGAATTCAATTCGAAACTGTTGTCGACCCATCCCTCCTTTCCCGGGGATACTGTGCGCCCCCCCCCGCGCGTAGAAACTTATTATTCGGCCGCGGTACGATTTACAACGAGCGCGCGTCAGTTAATCGTATAATATTAATCATATACGTATACGTACGTATTATGTACATCGAGTTTTGGTTCGTCGTTATTCGTAATCGCGCGTTTACCGGTTTCCGACGGAAAGTCTTTTGAAAAAAAGGGGTCGAAAATATCTATTTTAAATGAATTTTCGCCGTGAAACGGTTTTGGAAAAACGTCACGTCGAACGTGGTACTTTTATGTATAAATTAAATACACGCGCGTTCAAGTGTCGAGCGCATAGTTATTGTCTGCCGTGTACCGGCCGCGTAAAGCGGACGCAATTACAATGGTTATTGCGGTGTTTACGCTTTTTGACGAAAGCGCGAACGATTTCGCGAGAATAAAGAGAGAGAACTTAGCAGCAGAGACTGATCGCGTGAGGTAGAATGTGACGGCTTAATATTATTACGCCCCGGGTGACCGTGATCGATGACGACCGACTGAACGTTTTGCGTGGCGCGAAAAGTTTTCGACCCGTCCGGAAACGAAGAAAAGACTTCATATTTTTTCCGGAGGCGAAAATATCGCGAAATCACGGTCGAACGGCGGTGTCAATGCTCGTTCGGTCTGAACACGTCCGAAAGTAAACAAATGCAAACAATCGGAAGAGAGTAGTATCGCGCAGCTCTAGGGCCCGGGACAGTAATATTTTTAACATCTTTGATAAACTACGAACGTTAATTTATGTCGAAAATTATCTCTCTAAAGCGTTTTTTCACCGGTCAAATTTTCAATCTATTGGGATATTATCGTATGGGTTTTTTTTGTGTTTGCTGAAAAGACGCGTGCTGAGAAAAAAAGGATAATACTTATTGCTAACGTTCGTCATTGTTTCACTACATTAGAATCTGAATTTTTCAAATGCGTAAGAATTATTGTATAATATTGGCCGGCCAATCAGAGTTGAAAAAATAAAAATAAAAATATGGTACACTTTTGTTTGTGAATTCGATCGCAAACGGAACGGAACGCTCTATACTGTACGCAGCCAAACACTTTTTAGCTCTCAGAAGTTTTCAAAATTACTGTCAAGTATTCGAATTCAATATGTCGCGGTAGTTGTGTACCAGAGTGCTCGAACACTTGTACAATTTATTAGATAAAATCTCGGGAGTTCCATAATAAAAAACTCGAGACGCAATTCCGTCTAAATATCACACAGATTTCTATTAAATAAATGTCAATTTTTTTACACATTAGGTACATCGAATTCGTACGATCCGGCGTTACCGAGACGGCGTGATGTATAGGCAAATGTAGTACATGACTGAAAAAGGGAGGCGACATTGCGAATCGGGGGATATTCCAATACACGTAAATGTTTACGGAAATCTACGATTTATTATTTCGATATCTATCGCGATCTAAACGTCACGGACGTGTCAAATCATATCGATCTTATGCCGCGAGATTGTCGGTGTAAATTATCACGAAAACGTCCGCTGAAAAATACAATTGTATTCTGCGTTATAATATCGACGCGGTCTAAATACATTTTGATTCGACCGTCGCCGAGTTATATTATTAGCTTTACGGACGTTCGACGACGTGAGGGACTCGGTCGTCAAATGTTAAATACAATCGAATTTAATTCGCCCCGGTCCCGCTCGAATCGACCGCGGTCTCGGGCCCCGTTTACCGCGCGAAGAAACGCGCGAGTCGTGGGAGCGGGCAGGCGGGGACTTGTAAGACTCGGCCGCATCGAATATCTCAGCGTCCCATTCAAACGTCTCGGCGTTGCCCTCAGATACGTATTCGTCGAATTTTTCCGCACATCTACGTATATAGCGTCGTCGGCCCCCCACGTACGTGAATAACGATTCCGAAACGGTCCGCCGTATCCTTCCACCGCCATGGTCGCAAGACTTTTCGACGGACCTTTGGTCGCCAACTTACTTATCGCCGCTCTTCTTCGTCAAACGTCGTACAATTCGAATTCAGCCTAGTCCTAGGAGTGTCCTAGTCGGACTCGCCAGCGAAACTCACTCCGGCCCGAGCGTTTTTCACCGACAAAGCAGGCGGGCGAAGGTCGCATAGGACAGGACAAATATTTAGGGACCATTCTCATTTGTCCTCATAACGTATTATATACTGGCGAATCCTTTTCGAATTTCTATAGACTTAGTATGCGTGTTACGTGTGTAAAAATCCACTCGTATCGTTTGCAAATTCGAATCACTCGGAACGGGCCGAAAAATGACTCTGGAGGGGGGGCCGCGTGCCCCAGTCGTCCGCGCGGACTTTGCGGCACTGTCCCCCATCCCCCGCCTCTCCTTCCACCAGTCACTCGAAAACTTTCTCCCCGAGATTCGGTCTAATACGTGCATTACCTACGCGTCGTAATGCGGGAGTCACTGCGCGCAGATTATTCGGCGATTTTCCCCTGCGACCCGGAAAAGTTTCCGTAATTACCTCCGCGACGTGCCCATGTCGGCCCGACCGGTCGGGCCCGCGACCCTCGGGAAAAGCTTCTCGACTTCCGGCCGCGATTTCGCCAGACTTGCCCCGTCACCCGCAGTCGTCGTCGTATTTATTTAAGCGCACAAACATTGTTGCTGCGGACCGTTATTATCGGCTTACTGCGCGGCGCAAGTCGTCTCGACACGCCCGCGGAATTCCCGACACGGCCCGAGACTCGTATTTGCTCCTCGATCTGCCGTCGCACGGCCGATATCGCTAACGAAAAATTGCGCCGGTTCACGCGTTCGCGATGTCGATTCTCGCAACGGTTTCGCACGTAATAAACAATACGCACTGCCGTCCATTTCACCCGGACCTATCCGTTCGCGTCTATCCGTTTTTTTTTTTTTTTAAGATTCGTAACGAAATAATGCGAGCGCAACGTTTTGACGATTCCCCATACCATTCAAACGGATTTCTTTTGTTGTGCCGACGAGAGTTTCTCGTCCCGCAGAGTTATTGCGAACCGTGGCGTGTATATCCGCCCCGCGGATCGAAACACGCAGATTAGGTCAAACGCTCTTTGTTTGATATCGCGTAGAATACGCGTGTGTGCGCGTGTGTGTACGTATACACACGATATACAACTGTTCAGAAATTCCGCGTAAAAACGACGTTGTTAATAATGTTAAGTGAAAACATTAAAGGTTTCCAAGATAGCATACAAGTCGCAATAATAGTTCTATATTATCGTGCCCATTCATGTAAAACGAGTATTAGTTTTAATATAACACACACGCACAATATATTTATTATTATATACTACCTATATACTTCCTATATATATATATGTATATACGAGGAGTATCTATACTTCTCGAGTCATTTGAGTATTTGTTCGAAGATTACGTTTTAATATTATTATTGTACGCGAGAGAATATGAAAAAAGAAACTATTACATTTTGAACTTAAAAAATATCACGCGTATATTTTTTTTTTATCATTTCTCGGCTGTGGATTAAACGAGGCGTATAAAAAACCGTACGCGAATTAGATTTTCAAAAAAAAAAAAAGTTCCGTAAAGAGTTTAATAAAACGAAAAATAAACCGATTGTCAACGAGGATCTCTGTACGACGAGAGAACTCCGGAGAACTCCGGGGGTGGTATCAGGCTTGTAAAGAGATAACCGTTAATTCGATTCGAACTAATTATCTCGTCGCGGCCGACAACGAGTTCGAACAAAAGAATAAATGTTATATTTTTTACATTTCTCGTCTTTACAGCAGACCGTCGTCGACGAACAATTATGAAAATCAGATTTCGGTATTAAACGCGTTTTTATATGAAAATCGTTTTTCTATTATTATTATTATTGAAAAAGAGGCTTTATCGCGAGGCGTTCGTTCATTTATTATAATTTCAATGTCGTATTATTAACATTGAAATATGATTTCAGGCCAACGACCGGCGACGACGACGAATGTGCGATGGGCCCGTGACGACGACGACGACCCACTGCACCGGGGCGGCGAAACGGACGGGATGTGCGCGGTGAGCCGAGCGCCGGAGAACGTGTCCCGGACCAGCGTCGCGTTCGGCGTCGCTTCCCTGGCCATTCTGCTGACCGGTTTCGTGACCGGCTCGTGGGTGACCACTAGGGAACCGTACCGGGTGCCGGGCACGAACGGCTACACGGCCGCCGCGTTCCGCATCGGGCTGTGGAAGATTTGCCCGACCCTGAAGAGAGTCAACTCGACGTTGAGTGAGTGTTTTTTTTTTTATTAACAGCCGAGTCATTTTTTTTTTTTTAAAATATTCATCTGTCTCGCGGTCGTTGTACGGACGATATCCCGGCGATATCCCGGGGGCTTGGCGGGACTTGCCCACCCAAAAGAATATCGCAAAATTTTAAAAATATTTTCTACTTTGATTTTCTAAAGATAAAACTTTCTTTTTTTTTACATTTATAATTTAGATACATACATTCTACACTTAGTAACATCCCCCCCCTCCCCTCCAACTTTTTGATTGATATCCCCGCCAATGAGTCACACGCGCGTTAGGCAGAGAGCACTGCTTAGAGGCAGCTGCCTCTGTCGCGACGTTTTCCGCCGTCTCGTTTATCAAAAATAATTTCATGTAAAAATATATTAAGTAATAGTCAGAGGTGGCGGGCAAGTCAGCTGATAGTCACGACAATGGCAGACCCGAAAATCGATCGGACGATCGTAGTCATCGTTGGCTTTCTATTTTTATTATTTTTTATTGTTAACCTCGCAGTCAACCGGTTCGTCGTGTCAGTCTTGTTCGAATCGTCGTCGGGTAAACACCATCGTCCAAATATTGTCGATTTTGTTCAACGAGTGACCGATTTTTCTCTCTTTAAGTTTAACCGATCGATTTCGTTTGTTTTAAAAACGTTAAACGTCTCCGAGTACAATCGTCATCACGAACGGGGCCGAAGCCACGGTTGTATTTTTGCAAATGCCGTTTCGACGTCGGAAGTTCACAGTACACAAATAGAAACGAATTGTCTCTCGAAACAGGTAAATCGATTTGCACTTGGTAATTTTATCACGTTAAAATTTGCGCAATTATTTCTGCTTGAAAAAAAAACCGGGAACAGATTATCAGTCGTGATAATTTTTTTATGACTTTTTTCATTTTTAAACTCCGTTATTTTGACTCGTATTCGCAAATATATTTGCCGAACTGCCGCCGAATATGATATGCCAATCACAGTCCGATATAATTAAACGATCGATTTTTTTGTTTATTTTATTACAAAATAATCAACACGAAACGCCGCGTACGTTAAGTCGATTTTTCGTATAATTAGTTGTCGCGGTATACAATAGTTGGGTATATCTATGGGGGAGTGGATTTAAATGCAAATTGGATTTCTTTGTAAACGCTTTCTAAAGAAACGTTCGAATTAAAAAGCAAACGACGTAGTTATAAAATCGTATAAATTATATGACACGTTTTTTTTTTGTATATTTTAATTTTTATACTCATTTTTGGTTTTTTAGTGTACGATAAAAATCCCGACGGTAAAAAGAGATCTCTAATAATAATAAAAAGACGAAACGTTAGAAATTATCATTGGAAAACGCGTCCTTATCGACTGGAGACATTTGTCTGATTCCGCATTGTTTGTAGGGGGGATTTTTATAAAACCTAAGAATCGGTGTGTACGACCGGAGACTTAAATATCAACGCGAAATGGAAAAACGGAGAAATCGATTATTATTATTATCATATCGAATAAAGTAAACACGCGAAAAATCGTAAATTTATGTTATTTCTGCGGATGTATATATGCCGTATACTCAAAATATGAAAGTGCAGCCTGCACAGTGATGGTTTTTTTTCCCAATCGTTCTTTTATCTTTTCGTTTTATGATTATTACGCGCGTCTTTTCATAAAAGGGTGCGATTTTCATGATTTTCTGTTGATTAAACGACGAAAAGTCACGCTCAATAAAAACCAAGTGGTACACGCACAACCGACGAGCGAAAGAGTGTTAAATTTAATTTCGCGTCTGCGACTCTCCCGTTAAACGCAGGAACTACTCGGTGCCTTTTAATCGAACTGATAATAAACTTTATAAATCGTATACCGCTAAATAGCGGACTGTGAAAACAGTAGCTTGGCGTAAAAAAAAAAAAAAAAAAACGGACGTTCTCGAGTGAAATTCAGACATTATGGACATTTTTTTTCTGGTAGACCAGTTGCGCCCGTAAATCGATTCTCGACCCGGGTTGAGACTTTGGAGACGAAAAAAAAAAAAAAAAACGTCAACGACTCACATACGAGACTCGCTTTCGCGCGTCCACGTCGTACTTGGGATTTGCCGATTTCGTGAAAATCACAATTTCGCCTTTTGTTTGCAATAATAATATTGTTCAGCCTCCTCGTTGTGTTTTGTTAAACCCTAACTAATACACCGTCTTACGAAGTGTGTTTTATCGGTTTCCTAATGTTTTTGATTTTATACGAGTCGTTTTTCCGCTATAAAATCTACAGTACGGAATGTCCGAAGCATATCGCGAGTAGTGCGACCGCAGTGTCTGATTTCTCGATTGAAAAGGCGACGCATAAAATTTAGAATAATGTATAACGCGTACGGGTTTTGCCGCGCGAACCGCGGTCTTCCGCATATCGTATTACCTCGTGCGCGCTCTCGACCCGCGTTTTAATTGGAGTCGTCGGTATTTTAACGATTTCGGCGACAAAAAGACGACCCCACACCTCCGCCGCCGCCCGAAAACGAAAACCTATACCGTTATTGTCGTCATCGACGACGTCAATCGAAAAACAACAACAAAAAAAAAAAAACAAATCGGGCGAAAAAAGCGCCAACTACGCGTGGTCTAACGTCGTCGCGGTGACACGTTTCTCCGCGAAACGGAAGTATACTTTTCGGTTTTTTTTTTTTGAATTCCTTTCGAAAATAATATATCGTATATTTTACGATTAGCGCCTTCGTATTGCCGCGAATCACTGCGTGTTTTATTTCGGACGGTTTGTCCGAACGATTTTTACATTTTGTCGTAACGTAACACGCGCGCGCGCGAACATCTACAGGAATTTTCGACTTTTCCTTCTACGCGATTCAAAACTTTCTATTCGCGGACGGGCCCTCTGAAAAGTGACGTGGCGTTATAGAAATCGCGTGCGTTTTTCTACACCGCATTTCCCCTACGTTTTTTCCCCCGTCTAATCGGTCTGCCGAAAGTGTATATTGCACTTGAGAAATAATTTTTCCGTTCGTTATGAATGGACGCAAAATGCACGAGCGGGACGAAAATACAAATTTGGAAAACTGTCGGACGCGTTAGAATTTCACTTTTTCGTAACGCACGCGCGGCGTTTTAGGTCCCGAACACGCACATACATATATGACACTTGAGCGAGAACCCGAATATTGTAGTGATATTATGTATACGTCGTTATTTCCCCGAGGAAACGATCCAGAATACAGATTTCCCGTTAATGAACATAATACCACGCGGAGGTCTGAATTTATAAAAAAAAAAAAAGAAAGAAAACCGAAAGGTTTTAACCCCGAACGATCCCGGCTTTGTTTTATAATGATATACGAAAATAGACGCGATTTAATAATGCGAATCGCGAAAACACGAACGCGATAGTTATTCTTTCTTTTCGGACGTTATTCGTATAATAATAACTATACGAGTGCCCTTTAAAACTCGTGAAAATGTCCTTAAAAAAAAAAAACAGAAGGATTTATGACCTGAAAACCTACGATAATTGAAAAAGGAATTAAAAACATTAGAAAAACCCTTAAAAAATTGTTTAAATTAGTTTTTGTCAAATCGCATACAAAACTATTAGCACGATAATGTTAGACGATAATAATATAAAACGTGTGTACGAGTGATAAATAAATGAGGAAACCATGTCGACGATCAATGGAAAACAGTAAAAAACGAGCGAAACGTTTCAAAAAATCTCCCGAAAACTAAAACAATAAAATAAATCGTTCGTCTAGACTTCTATGTCACCGGGACACTTTTTTTTTTACCGAGAAAGGATATCGTCTTTAGACTACAAAAACGACGGGCGAAAAAAAACTTCAAAAGTCAATCCGAGAGAGCTCGAGTAATAGCAGTTAGCAAAGACGACGTCCCGTCGATATAATCGTGCGGTCTGCGTAGTTTCGGCAAGAGCGTCATCGACCCGCGGCTCAGAAGGGGTACCCTCCGTGCCCCGTTCGTACGCGTGTCCGAAATAATCGTCTCGACCGGCCGAGATCGTCGACTGTTCGATTAAAAAGACGAGTGGTGTGTCGGTACGCGCGACTAACTATCCTAGCAGGAGCGAACGCCGTCGATTTGTATCGCGAGCTGCTCGCGTTTCGGCCGAATTAGAAAAAGTCGTCGGCGCGCTTTGTTGTTAAAATCGTCGTAAATCTCGAATCGCGCGCGTCGACGAGAAATACGTATATATTATTATTATCGAGTCGCCCGCGAGAAAGAGAGTCGTTCGAAATACCGGACGGAGAAAAAAAAAAACACCGACGAAATAATAATAAAAAGCTTAATGTCCACGCGCGCGAACAAAACCGACGACCCGTGTTATAACAATAGAAAAAGGGATTTCGAACTGTGCGACGACGAGTGGGTTTGGACTATTTTTATTTATTTTTTTAAAACTAATCCGCGATCGAACGAGATACGACGGGCGTTTCCGTTCGACTCTTCGTCGGGCGATATAGCAACCCCGTTTTCTCGGGGGCTGACGTTAAACGCGCAAACCAATATATTATTATGCGCGTGTTTTCCTTTTGGATGCGGTTCGTCCTAGAACGTATTTGTGCACACACACACGTCGACTGTATGCGATAATTATGTGCGCGTGTTTACTCTTTCTCGTGCGTTTCGTCTGGCCGCCGAATCCGACACGGTTAATTATGCGATCGACGACGGCTGCCCAACGAAATCCTGCCCCTTAACGGACGCCTCCGAATACCGGACGTTCTCGGTAACGGATGGCGTTTTGTGTAGCTGTGGATTTCAATCGTCGTTTTTGACCTAAACTAATAATCGTCCAATGTCCAGATAAAAGTCT
The DNA here is from genome assembly GCA_948098885.1 of Drepanosiphum platanoidis. Classification (NCBI taxonomy): domain Eukaryota; kingdom Metazoa; phylum Arthropoda; class Insecta; order Hemiptera; family Aphididae; genus Drepanosiphum; species Drepanosiphum platanoidis. Next base: position 6,510,477 of record OX402534.1, on the reverse strand, counting down.
ACCACTCGTTATATTTTACTACTATTGTCCGCATTATACTCACTCGATGTTATCGCGTCAACGTAAATACACTATTCTCCTATCCGAATACGGAATATTGTACTGACGATCGTTCTCCTTGCGGGACAATGAAAATATTTGAAAATGCGAAAAGAGCGAAAAAGTAACCGTCTTTTTTTTTCTCGATAAATGTTAGTTTTAATTCTTTATACGACGAAATTTTACGAGAAATATATACGATTGTTTCAAAAACAGTATATTAATGCGCGCGTTCGAATCGAACAGGTGATTGGTTTCCGAACCGAATCGGCGGGTACACGTCTCGATCAAATAATTTCGTGTGACGTAGCGGGCAGAGGACGAGGGTCGGACGGGAAATTACTCTCGCGCCAAACTTTCGGCGGTCACTAATGTGTAACTAGGTGTACGTATATATAGTCACGACGTATTTGGAAAAAAAAAGAAAAGAATATCGTCCCTTTTAATCAATATGTTTGTTTAGCGTACGTGAGCGGAATCCGACGAATCGCACGGCGCGGCGTTCGGTTCGACCGGGCGAGGGGTGGGGGGGCGGGCGCGCGAAAGAATCTAATTAATAGAATTGCTCCGGGAGTGAGAAAATCAAACAAAATGCCTAAGCGGAGGAGAGAGAGAGAGTGTGCGAGAGCTAATGTTTTCGTTGGATATTGGAATAAAGTAATAACGGAAACAAAAACATTCGTTTCCTTTTATTATTATTACGCGAAAGAGAGTAGGACGCGTGAGAATTTACTTTTTTTTCGTTTCACAATAATAATCATTATCGGCGCACGACGCGTTTATTGTTAAGGCCGGAGGCGGCGGCAAAGTTTCACCGCGAGTTATTATTTCTGCGCCCAACGCGAAAAATAAATTATGAAATGCGCGGACGATTTAAAATTTATATTTCGATTAAAAGCCGGTAGTCGAGGGCGCAAGAGATTTTTTTTTTGTTTTTTTGCGACGGGGCTCTCCGTCGTTGGGAAAAAAAAGACTTTGTCTATAGGGTGTTTATTTTCAATACGCCGTTATGTTTTGGCAAAGATATCAACATTTTATTGTATTAAATTGCTCTACGCGTTCGACGCGCTCGAAGAACTGGTCCATGGTCGACCTTAGCCGCGTTTTCACTCGTCGGCAATAGCTGCAAGTATTCGGATATATTTACGCTCTCGTCATTTCAAAATCAAATGTGTGCAAGTGTCTCAACGTCTAGTTTGTTTATAGTAAGCACGCTCTCTAGCCGCGGTCGTTTCTGTTTCTAATTTTCCATCAGAATTATTTTTTTCTCGATATTTTTTCAAAACGTATAGTTTAATACTTCGTTTGGCAGGACTTTTGACAGTGATTTTGAGGGTTCAAGTCCCCCCCGGTCTCTCCCTAATCGCGCCACTTGCGGCCGTAGGCACGCGGTGTACAAAGTTTTTAGCTTTCGTTTTCACGAGGCGCGTTGGGGGAAATTGCAAACTAAAAAGACGTACGATGACGACGTTTCTCATCTTACGCGGCGATGAATATTTGTACGTCATTTCGACTATTCGGACGATGAAACGACGGACGTCGTCGTAGGTCGTCCCGTTGTGTTTTGACGCGTCGCTTTCACCGCGTAGTAGTTATTTTTCCGTCGACATTATTTGAACTTTTGATCGGACAAAAGGAGAAAGGCAATTTAAAATAAACGAGAAGTTTATATACTCTTTCTCCGTCTCTCCCGACCAAACCTTAAATTATTATTAATTAACTAACCGTTAAATCTGATATTAAATATTTATGTACCCGTACGTTAAAGACGTTCAAAATAATAACAATTATAATAATAATAATAATAATAATAATCTTTTCGAGAGAATTTCAAACCGAAACCGTATAGATAGAGGTTTCCTATTCGAGTGTGAAAAGTCAACGACGCGTCGTGTCGAAAACAATACGACGACGTTTTTTTTTATTTTTTTGTTATTCGAGAAAAAATAAAAAAACGGCGCGAGTTAAAAAAAAACACATAGAAATCATACTGTACGAGATTTAAATGTGAAAAAAAAAAAAAAAACCGTTATCTGCGATGCGAATACACAGTTTTAATAGAAACGCTACATTTTATACTACTCCGTATTTCTCTACTCTTTAAAGTGTTCTTCGGTTGACGTATTCTCATGAAATTCAGATAATGTTTACGGATACCTTTTTTTTTCAAAACAATCCAGACTTGATATTTTTGAGTATTCTAAAAATGTTTTCTGTTTTTTTTTTTTTTTTTTATTTTCTCTATAAACACACACGCGGTAGTAAATAATAAATATTCCTTCGGATAGTGGGGGAAAAAATATATATATATTTATATATGTTTTAAACATTTAGACGCTTTGAGTAGAGCAGCGAGAGAAAGTCCGAGTGGTAAATAATTTACCGACGGACGGTGTCATAAATTCGGCGTGAGAATATTCTGGACATTTAAATATATTAGCGTCTACGCTATGATAATTACGCGTACCACTTTTTTTTTATACGCGAATACAATTCGTCAAATAAGAGTATAAATTATGACGAACTGTTCGATTTTAGATTCTACTTTATAGAAAATCGATAAATAACGACTGTTATTATTATCATCGTCTGGGTAGTGTAATTATATATATAGTATTATAAACGCACTCGGCGCGTACAGAAAACGATTAGATTTTTATTCGACCGAAAATCCTATCGAGTAAAGAATAAAAACGCAATACATTTTTTCGCGATTAGATAAAAATGATTTACATTAAATATGAGAATCGAATTGAAGACGCCATTGTTTTATACGGTTATATTTTTTTTTTTCCCCATTGTGTTTTTATTCTGAAAACTCGGCGAGAGTATTCTTTAGTCGGGGGAAAAAAAACAAATAAAAAAAGCTTCGAGAAAAATGTCTTTTAGTTTTTCCTCGATACACAATGCTCTTTTACAAAACCATTCCACCAAATAACGTACAATATGTAAAAGAAAAAAAAGAAAAAAATTACTGCTATTTTTTTTCCATCGTTTTTAATAATAATAATTTTTTTCTTTTAAAAACAATTTTGAGTTTTCAAATTTCCACGTAAACGAGATGCGAATAATAGATAAGTTCTTATTCGTCTTGTACAGTCTGTGTGTGTGTGTGTGTGTGTGCGAAAAGTTTGTAAACTTTAAACGATTGTTTTTAGCGGGAATCGGTGAATCACATTCGTGATAAAATAAAACGATTAGAGATTGCAATAACCGATAAACGGATACGACGCGACATTGTTCGTAGCGCGATATATTTTTTATACCGTACGAATGTACAATGAAATCCGATCGCGTCGAGTCCACCGGAGAACATATTTACATGTACGTTAAACCCTTATTTATAATAGGCGAATCACTTCAAACCGATCGAGTCGAGTTATCGATTCGAAGCAATTATAAGTTACAAACAGTGTGTTTGTAACTTACAAGTTCAAAACGAGTTGAGTAAAGTTGTGGAGTACGGGGTACTTTGCGATGCACTTCTATATGCGCTTCTTAAAACTCTGGTAATATTAATTCAACTCGTTACTGCTGCGGGTTACCGCTCGGCTAATAATAATAATAAAATTGTCGTTCGATTTTTATGAATCGAAATATTCCGCATTGAAATAACAATAATTCGAAAATAAATACGTTCCGATTATAAAAGATTGTTTTTACAAAATTGTCGCTTTAGTTTGTCGTGCAATCGAGAACAGGGTTTTCGAAAACGTTGAAAACAAATCGTGCGTTATGATCACACGGTGATCTAGGGCGGTGCTTATATTTCAAATGTAGACCTATAATAACCTCTCGTTCCGTTTCATTCGTTATATTAGTCGCGACAACTCATCCCTTCCCTTCTGTATAAAAAAGTTGAACAATAATCAAACGTGATAGTTCTACAGTTTTTCGAATTTAATATACTTTAATCATAACGTTCGCAGTTAAACAATGTACCTGCAAAGTACCTGCAAAGTACCCTAGAGCTTAATATTACCTATAAAAAAACAGTTTTATATCTCGTAAATAAATTGTATTCCAGAGAAATCGATCGTGACGACAATTTTCAATTCTTTAGATCAGGGGTTCCCAACCTTTTTATCTTCGAGTACCACCAGCAACTTTTATAATCAATACGCGTACCAGCCGTACCACCTCAATTATAAAACTAAATAAGGAGTCAAATTTTTTTAAACGTATATTTATATTATCCATTCATTTTTTTACATTTTTTATTATTTGATATTTATGAAAGTTATATCAATAATATTGAATGCAAATAGTGATAAAAAAAATTCTTCGCGTACCACCTACGAGCCTTCCGCGTACCACTAGTGGTACACCGTACCACGGGTTGGGAACCTCTGCTTTAGATAATCGATTTTTACGACCCGTTGAATACGTAAATAATCGAGAGATTTGAGATATTACGCGTGTTGTTGATATTATGAAACTTTTCAGAATCGAACTGACTAAATATAAAGTTTCCGGTAAAACTGATCGTTTTAAATTTACACCGACGCGCGACGGATGTACGTGAAAACACTTACATTTTCCATTCCCCCCGCCCATTTTGATTTTCAAAACTTTTTCCAACGCCGATATCTAGTGCTCGATTTCTACCGATCCCTGCCACCACTTCCGGCATTCCAGCTCAACCCCCTCACCAAAAAACGTTTCTCCAGCCTCGCGCATAGTTTTTTTCAAATTTTTTCGGGGGCCGGGGTCGAGCAAGAATTCCGAGAGCGGCGGGCAGGAATCGAGCACTAAATATTGGGGTAGGTAAAATCAAAATAGGCGGGGAGGGGGTGGGACTAATAAGGTAAGTGTAAAAAACCTCTTTTACGTAACGATTTCCATCGCGTTTTCGGAAACAATACCGTTACTCAATCATATGACGATGACGTGTACAATTAAATCGAACGGGCCAAACCGATTACGCTGTTGTTTGTTGTTGCGTAACGAGTATCGCGTGTATACGTTCGCCGAGTGCGCGCGCGCACCTAGTGATTTGATTGGTCGAGACTGTTTTTCGTCCGATACCGGCGGCAGGCAAATGTTTTGATAATTTAACAATACCGCTGTGCAAGAGCAGAACGACTCAGTTCTATCTCAGATTTGCTCGAGCAATCAACTCTCTAATTTCACTAGTGCAACGTCGTCGCCGCAACTCTGTTCTACGTTCGACAAACGATGATGACCTTTGCAGTTTATACGTGGTGTGCGCGTGAGTACTATTTAGTATATACTATTAGATTATTAGAATATTATATTTCGTAATAGGCTCGACTTGTAGTATAACTTTGTGTCGAAATTCGGAATTTTTCGATCCGGACCTCCGCGGTTTATCATTCAGACTATTAGAAAGTTAGGTATTCAAATGAAATATGATCGTGTTTAGTCGCGCTCTCACTTTTTAGTGTCTTTTAAAGGGTGAACAAGCAATGGCTCAAGACGAGAGTCTTTTTTCGAGTTTAATTGATTTATCTATTCGTATTATATAGCACTTGGCAATTAAAATGTATGGAGTACTTTAATTATTGTCGAATTTAAAATTGCACAAAAATAAAGTTAAAAACGAATTGAATCTCATAAATCTCATATTTTCTATGAAAAATAATAAAACATAATTATTTGGAAATTTTTTTCTTTCTTTTATGGTTATTTGAATAACTTTTACGAACGGTTTTAGAAATAAAATTAAATACGTACTTTTTTTTTTTTTTTCATATTTAATTTCTCAAATAAAGCGATCGGTGAATTCGTTCATCGGGTTGAACACAGTGTTTTGAGCACTGTCGTAAAATATTCGACTGAAAAAAAATAAAAAATAAAATGATTACCGACCGGCGGCGGCGGTGTCACTTGCGCTCATCGCAAACAACGCGACGTAATCGTTTCAATCTTTCCGACAGATTATAAAAATAGACGTAGGTGTATCTACCGGGCGAGATGAGGTTATTTATTTTCGAATTTCCTGTTGGTTTAAAACTCGTCGAAAACAACGTGTTAAGCAAAAAAAAAAAAAAACGCTCGGAACTTCTTCTTATCGATTCACGTACTTATAAATTAACACTCATACTACTCGGCGCGCAAACGGTTCGACGCGCTGCTATAGTAATAAATATACCATAGCGTTTACGACAGATTGTTTATCTATATACTGCGTAGTACATATTATACGCATATATATAATCGTATATCTATGTAATATTGTTTGTAGTGCGGCGGCGAGTAATACGTAAATCACGTTATACAATAGATCGCGCGCGTACCTATACGGCCCCGTTTACAAATTGAAAACCCGAGAGGGTATTATAACGCACGACCGCACGCTGTTTATCTTTTTCTTTTTTTTTTTTTTTTGAAATTTTCGAATCGCGATTAAATCGTTGTCCATATGATATGCCGCGTACGATTCGTCGCCGCGATACGGCGTTTCAATAAAGAGCGAACCTTTTCGAACGATTTTCCCGTCCGTCCGTCGCGTGAAAAAAAAAACACGTTTTGCGAGATTGATTTATGCGTTGACGAGTTTAAAAACACTACCGCGATATCGCTGGCGCGCGTTGTTGTTTTATCCGTTTTTTAATCGCAATCCATCGGACGTTTTAAAACGCCTCGTAATGTCGACAGTCACACGCCGCCGCCGTAATAATAACCCGTGCGCGTCGCCGCCGCCGCCGCCGAGTCAATAATAAACTGTCAGCGTCAAATGGATTACCCCGGGGGAGGGGGGGGGGGGTTAAAAAAAATAAAAATAATTTTAATTTCACGCGGTTTGCGAGGTATACGACGACGGCGATAATGTAGTTTTGGCCGAGCATCATCATAATCAATCAATACCGCGCGCGCGGAGAGTTTTTCGCGGCGGTGGTTATGAAAATAATGCGCAGAGTCTGCGATCGTCGTCGTCGTCGTCGTCTCGGCGAAACCGACACGCAGCCCCGCGCCCGTATGCGCTCGTTGTTTGATTGTTATTATTATTATGCGTATTGAAATTGCCTTTGTTGCGTGTATCGTTTACAAAGGATAACATCTATTCCGATGAGCAAATAGAACGGGCGCGCGCGCGCTCGTGAATTGATACACACACACACACATAAATATACGTAAAATCCACTGCGAAACGAACTTTTGTCCGTCACCGCTTATTGAAGTGGACGACCGAAACTGTATACGTATATTATACATCGTTCGTTTTAATAATAAAAAAAACATTCGAGTGCTGCTGAAATACGCTTTTTATAACTCTGTGTTCCGAACGGTATATAATATGTAAAAAAGATCGATTAGAGAGACTTAGGTAAACAAAAAAAAAAACGCGTATAATAATTGTTTTACTACGTCGGATTAATGAGTTTTCATAATGTTTTTATCGTCGTTTATGATCTGTACAAACTAAAAGTATTACGTATTATAATAAAAAACGAATTCGAGTGATAATCGTAGCTCGGGGCGGCATGGCTGACATTTAGTCGAGAAAAAGGGTTTTTTTTTTTATTTAAACAATATTGGTATTCTCAAATTTACAAAACGAATATGCAGCCGTTTAACATCTTCTGTTTGGTTTAAGTTTGCATATAAATTCGAGCCGGCGGCGTTTTGATTTCTCTTTGAATCGGGGTTTGCGATTAGGTTTGCGTGTATTTATTATAAATCCAAACGTTTCTACGGTTTCCAGTCGTCGTCGTCGTCGTCTGTTATTCGCAAAAGCGTTGTCGCTTCGAACGGATTGACGCGTCGATCGATACGAATTTTCGTCTGTCTGTTAGGTTATTATTAAACGTTTAAAAGAAAACCTATACGTTTGCCGCGATCTGGTTTATTTTATTTTTGCGCGCGCAACGGATGATATTTCGACGCAGGCAGTTTGATTAGCCGTCGCGTTATTTTATAAACAAACCACGTCATTATATTATTTACGTGGCGCGCGGTCTTCGTAGAAACCGTACACCGCCGTGTGCGTGCGTAAAATTGTAATCGATTTCAACGGAACGGCGTTTAGAATTATTATAAAAAACGACGTCGAGCGACGAGATAAATTCGGAGCTTGGCGCGGCCCGCAGCGGCGCGGCGGCGGTATGTATCGGGCACGCGAGTATTTGCACGCGTTGCGAACGAATCGACAATGATTAGCCCGCGCGAAAACCGCACCCCGCCGTCGTCCCAGCTGGCGGGCGCACCCGCGGACATAAATATTTTACGGTCAAGAATACGATATATTTTTGTTCGCTCGCCGTTTTCCTCGGAGAACGACGATCGAGTCCCCGTGTCTCGCGACGGCTACCTTGCTCGTTATCGATTTCGGAGCCGATGCTCCGATATCACGGTCGTAATTGTTTCACCAGTGGGAATCTTTTTTTACGTTCCATAAAAATGAACGCCAAATTGTTCGCGATCAATCGCTGAGATTTTAAATAATAACGTAGTCGTCCGTATCACGAAGGACGCGATTGAGAACGTCTCGTGAGGGACTTCACCCCCTCGCAATCGTTTTAAAATCCCACAAATGTATACACACCGGTCTTTTATATTACATATGTTATTATAATTATTATTCGACCGAAGACGGTTTACACTATTTCTCTTTTCTATTAACAAATCTACGTTTCTAGGCTTCTTAGCGAGTTCGACCTCTTCGTTCGATAACGTTATATGAATTTCCAACGTTGCTAAACCGTCGTGTCGTTTCTATAAACAAAATTTAAAACTTTTTTTTCCGAAGTGATTTGTAAATTTCAAAACGACAGCAATATAATATATATAAATACGTCTCATAGATTCCCCATCCCCCCCGTCATTACACGCCCCCGCTCCGTATTGTAATATATAATATTTTAGGCTGTAGCATTTATCGGTTGTCCGATGTGGAGAATTTTAGTATACTCGTCGTAGGACCGATTATTTCTACTTTAAAAAAATGTCAGTGTCTGTTCCAAGTTCGCTTAAACAAACGACTTGTTTTTTCTTGGAGGGGGTCATTTAATTGTCGGGCCGGAGCAGCTCGGTCGATTATAATTACCCGATTCGGCTCCGTTTAAGTCTCGCCGCGACGAATAATAACAATAGTTTATATATATATGTATTTATTGCGCTCGGGAGTACGCGATTTCGTCACGACGAGAACAAATTTTCCGGTCGCCGCCGCCGCGTGAAAAGTGCAATAAACCGCGACGAAACAAATCGAGTTTCCCCGGGAAAATGTATTTATTCATTCGTACGCACCACGCGGCGGCCGTACACGTTGTTGTTATCGTACGCGGGGCGCGTCGTCGTTTGGGAGCTCGCGCGCGAGCCGGGGATAAATAATTCTGATAAATATTTAACTCTTGCCGCGACCGGTAATCGTCGTCACGCGGGGGGTCGTTTGCGTGAAAGGTGTCGTCGTCGTCGTCTTCGTCTTCGGCACGTATAGCCTTATTCGTCCGTCGTCGCCGGTGTTTTTCCACCGCCGACTTTGGTATATACGCGCCGTTAAACTCTCATACATTATGCATACGTGTGTCGTGTCTAACTCGGTCGGTTAATAAACGGGCGCGTTCGCTTGCCGAGACCATTCGTCTCGAGTTAAGAACCGCGCGAAACTACGTTCACGCGCTCGTATTTCGGGCGTCGGCCCGCGGCCGGCTCTCCAAATGTGCGGCTCTCGTCGGCCACGATTTCGGAGTCGCAACTCCCGAACTTTAGTCGAAAAGAATCTGCCTGAAATCGTTATTTTAAATTCGAAGGACTTTTCGAACGAACAATTTTGTCCTTTCAAGTACGATGATAAAGCTCTCAATAGTCCTAATACAACAATAATTATATCGTAGATCGTATCTATATACTATAAATATATATTTTTTTAAAGCGTGATTTTCGCAACGATTTAAAAGTTTAGACTTTTAATTTTTCCCTTTAGTTGTTTAGTCTGTTTATCGTACGTATATCTTTACGATGTGCACATGTTTTCGGCGTCCTTTTTAAACGTTTCACCCGTATACTTATGCGTACTTTTCATGAGCGTCGGACGGCAGCGCGTGCGTTTTTACAAGATAAGTGATATCGCGCGTAGGATTTTACTTTTCGCGTCTTTTGTTCGTCATTAATATCGACGACTGCCTCGAACAGTCAGCGGGGGGGGGGGGGGGCGACGGGAAGTACATGTAATATTATACGAGCACAGTAACGACGCGATCTACGCCGGTGATTTATCATTGACGTCGGATGCGGAGTGCCTCTGCGCTTCGTAAATAATGTACAAGTTATATTCAACTTGTATATTTCATATAAACGTACATATAAATAAATATACAGTATACGTATATATATATATGTATAATACGGGATTGAAGAATATTTATTTTTCGACTGAAACTTTTAGGTGTTATTAAACCTGAGCAATCGCTCAGAGTTACTTTTATGAAACGAGGGGGGGGGGAAAAAAAAAAATGCAAAAAGTTGCGACACAACTCGTGATTCTGACGGTTCTCTGTTTGTTTATATGTATATATAGATAATATATATAAGGTTCCGGGCGAAAATTATTTTAAACTTTCCTTTATAAAGTCTCGGAAACTTATGTACGATGGGGTTTTTGTTTTGTTTTGTTTTTTTTTTTTTTACCATCGTTTTATTGGTAAGTGCGGATACATACACTATCGGCCAACGGGACTTTACGATAGTTGTGGGCCGCGCGGGTTTCTTTTGTCGTGTTTGGGGGGGGGGACGTTTCGCGCGCAGTCTTGAAATAATATTTCGCAACGAAACCGATATTATATCGAGTATATACGTAATATATGTCATGGGCCATTTGCCGTCACGACGCCGTTCGTTTTATAATTTTATATTGTTTCGTGTAATTTTTTATCCCGTCGCGCGCGCGCCCCCCCTCTTCTTGTAGCGCACGACAAACAATCGTCTCGGAATTTTAATTCCGCCGCGAATCGCGCCAATCCTTCGGAATGAAGTCAGTTGGTGATTTATCGCGTGACGTTTGAAAAACGATGGTAAAGTGCTTGGTCATGTTCGGCAGATAAACATTCGCAATCATTACGAGGGGAGGAAAAGTATATATTCGTTGTTGCCGACATCTCGTCATAGTGCCTCCCCCCGCCCCCGTACAGAGACGCGCCGTAGTCGTATTCGTTGTTATTCAAAAACGAAAAAAATAAATAAAAAAATCCACGTCAAACTCGTTTTTTTCGGACGAATTCGATTTTCGCCGACGGTCGAGGGAAAAAATCTCTGCGTCTTACCACGGTGGAAATCTCTCGGTAGCGTTCTCGTCGTCGTATAACGTCGAGTTTTAAGTGTTATATAATATATCGCGGTAGATTAAACGAAGCGCGTTTAACAAAAAAATAAAATACAACAACAACAACAAAAAAAAAACCTTTTCACCTCGGTATAAAAAAAAAAACAGCGTTTTTGGTGTTTAGAGAGAGAGAGACTCTGAGTGTTTTTATAAATATTATTATTATTTTCGCGCGTTCTCGTGAGATATTCCGCGTAAAAAAACGAAAACCTTTTTATAATTTTAAATTTTTGTTTTTTTTTTTAAAAGTGCGACGTTGGCGCGCGCATCATACGCTTTAAAACCGCGCGTTCGACGATAGAGCGGCGCTATACGAGTCGCGTACCAATACTCCGTGAACGCGCGTCGGGTTTTCAATATTTTCGTTTTATCGATTCGTATTTCGATTTTCACCGATTCGCGTTGAATATTTTAACCGTTGTTTCGAAATAAACTTTCGTTTATAGAAAAAATAAACAATCGCGTTACGAAACGGGTACAAAATACGAGGTCTTACGAACGCGTTAAACAATATAGTGTTATCTATATCAGTGGTTCTCAACCTTTTTACTACCCCGGACCACTTCGATAATATTTTATAGGTCGCGGACCACCTCAATTGTACGAAGACCTTTTTTTTTGTCACAGCATCTCTTAAATCGCGCGGACCGGCGGTTGAGAACCACTGATCTATATTACGATATCGAGCGGTCTCCTACTATTATTTCTTGTACGCGTTTCCGTTCGCCACGTTGGATTTATCAAGGGGGAGGGGATATCTTTTAAACGCGACGACGGCGAACTTAACGGCGGTAAATTGTGCATCGATCATATCGCGTTTTTTTCACCCCCGTTTGTCACGAAACGCGCGTACGATGAATAAAATTCCTCTAACATCGCGCGGACACGATGAGCAGCATCGTACACACACACACACTCAGAGAAAGAGAGAGCGTGCAGCTTTTCCTCGTACTTTTATTGTTCGCCGCGATTGCACGGCTCCGAAAACAATACACCGTTTTCAAAGTGTTTTCCGAGCGGGCGGCGTTTTGTATTTCAAAAAGAAAAACAGATTGGCGAAACCTTCACGATAACAATAATAATAATAATATATAAACTGGGAATATGAAAAAAAAAAAAAAAAACGCTTTGCGAGGGAAAACCGCCACGGGATTAACCGTCTCGATATTGTTTACGTACCGTTGTCGAAGTCTTTTTGCTCTTTCGGTTTTCTTTCGCCACGTATTTAACGCCGTCGAAATTTAGCGCGAATTTTCCCAGGAAAGACGTCTAGCTTTTTAAAAAAAAACCGACCCCCCCCCCCCCCGCGGCGGAGTGTGCGAAAAAAAGTTTGTGCGCCAACGGAATCGATTTCGCGAAAAAAAAAAAAAAACAACGACCTTTTTTTCACATCGAAACTTTCGATGGGCAAAATCGAGAAGAAACTTTGATACGAACGCGAGCGCGCGTGCGTAATATGTAATATATGGTAGGCGTAGTTTTTCTTCACTAACCGTCATCAAACGCGCGAGAATTCGTTTTCGGCGCTCTCCGAAAATAATATATCGCAAAGATCGGACGCGAGGAAGGGACCGCCGTCTCGGCAGACAAAGGATTCGGTTTTGACGCGTAAAACGTGCATAATAATAATTTACTCGGCGGCGCGCAAAAATGGTTTAATAAAGCTCAGGACGATTTAATCAGCCCGCGCATAATTTCATTTAATCGGTTCTCGCCGCAGCCGTAATTATAAATTATTACTATTCATACCGCGGCGCAAGTCTCTCCCCGTTCGCACACGCACGCGCTCGTTATGTATTATACGACTTACGGGGAGGAACATAATGCCCACTCGTCGTCGCTCTCGAGAGCAGGCCGCCGACTCTCCCTCTCTATATTTTCTCTATTTCTCTCTGTCCACCTGCAGAGCAAGCACGACGATCGTTTTCTACTGCAGGACAACGTATTATTATTATTATTATTATTATTATTATACTCGCGGAGGAAGAAAAATCGATTTCATCGGAGACTTCTTTTCACCCCCCCCCCCCCCCCCCCACTCACTCTCCGCGTTTCCCCTCTCCCTCTTTGTCCTGCTCCGCGGCATGTACGTTTATTATTATCATGTACTGCGCGCGCGAGTTCTCTCTCTCTCTCTCTCTTATTTACACACGCGCAGGACGACGTCGTCGTCGTCGCAGGTATTGTTCTATGTTTTATTTATTTAACGTCGAATTTAACGTCTCGTCGTCGAGTGGAGAGTCGTATGGCGGCTCACTTTTCCGAGTATTTTTTTATCTCATAAACGCTTAGAGTAGAAGAGCAACACGCGCGGCGCACGGGTTTCGGATCTCTCCGAGAAGCTTTCCCCCTCCCCTCGTTTATATTATACGCGTGTTATTTATAATAATATAGTCGCGCGCGCGAGCACGAGAAAACATATTATAACGGTAACAATTTTTCCGAGAACGTATCGTCGTCTGTCGTAAAATATGTATTTATTTTCATTTTTTTATCGCAAAGATTTTTTTTTTTTCATTGATATAATTACGACGCGATTTGAACGAGTTTGTTATTGAATTTAATATGAATTTTATTGTTTTTCGACGGCGAAAATAAAGTCGAGAAACGAGCGCGATTTTTATTACGAAATGAGTTTTACGGTGGTATTACTTATAATAAAAAAAAAAAAAAACGTACACGCGGGCATATTCTCGCGATTCGCAATAATAATTCCAAATGAGATTTCTCCTTTTGTGTAATAATATAATCTTTGTGCGTCGATCTCGAGAACGCGCGCGCATACGTTACCGCGCACAATCGTCGGGGAACGATTTTTTTTTTTCAGAGCGTTTTTGAAAAAAAAAAATCGGTACTTTATTTGTTTGTTCATAAAACTGTTATAGACGCTGCCAGGTACTGCGCGTATAGCTTACGAATATTAAAATACACACTTTTATCGTGTGCGCGATGTATATATTTGGTATTTATTCATTCGTTATAAACACGAGTGCCTAGGTAATAATAATAATAACGCCGCCGCGTGTAAATACTTTTTCGCTCGACATTTCACGGCGTACCCGAATGATATATAATATTCATACGTCGGAGTTTATAATACGTTCCTTTTTAATTAGGAATCCGTTCAATCCCCCCCCCCCCCTCCCCCCTCGTTACTTTGATGTAGAGAGAGGACCTCTCTTTCTCCGCTTTAATATTAAACAGGACTAGATTTTTCGTCGTTTCTGTAGAATATACAAAAAAAAAAAAAATAAATAGGAATTAGAAAGAAATAGAATAAGGACGCGCGTATACATATTATATAGTGTCCCGGGGAATCGTTCTTTTCGGAAATTTCTCACCGCGGGCTTTTAAAATCAACGGTATATATTTCCATAAGGGACTCGACGATGATGATAATACGCGCTTGATTATAATAATTTCCGCGCATATAATCGAGCGCGTAATTTTCTCGATACGTACACGCGATTATCGAGTTATCCTGTATAGTAGTAATATACGCGTGTTTGTGCGGACGAACGGCGTCCGGGTTTCGCGCGCTAATAAACGGACTATGTTAATTTAATTAAGAGCTCCGATGAAATACGCGTCTGGCTGGCCGCGCAATTGCAGCGGCGGCGGCGGCGGCGGCGGTCTCTTCACGTATTTATTTTTATTTTTTTTCCTCGCCGTCGAATATCCGACTTAATCCTCTGCCGTACGTATTATTTATTCGCGGGGGGTGGGGAATAAATATATTTTTACGAACGGCGGCGTATAAATCACGTTACGTCCTAATATAATATACGCGAGCGCGCGCGGGTAGAGATTGAAAAACGGGAAATTAAAATTCGAATCGACGGAAAACTCGCGCGGAGACTCTAACAATAATATTATTATACCCGTCGCAGTACCGCGTTTCGATCGAGCCGAAAGTTCGGGCGGCAAACTCGCACGAAAATCGCAAACCGTCGCCGCCGCGCGCCGCCGGCAATACGACTACTAATGGAGTGAAATTTGTGACGAGCTTTCGGAACCCCGAGCGTTTCCGGTATAATAATATCATACCTCGTGTTGTGTGTGTGTGTGTGTGTGTGTGTGTGTGTGACGGCGGGACGCGTCTTATTAATAATTTCGAACGAATTATACGACGGATGGCGACATCCGAGGACTCGGCGCGAACATGCGATTATATTATATTCGAGTGACGAAAATAAAATCACAATTTAAAGCGTATCGCTCAATATAATATCGTTATCGTTATTACCGGTGGGCAAAGTTGTGTTAATCGAATGACGATGCGCCGGATGTTAATATTTAATTCGCTCTCTTTAATCGTCGAACGTGTACAGCCAACTACTACTCGTCGCGCATTCTTCGAACGAGACTTTGTCGAGAACAACGTTCTTCCCGAAACGTCGTATAAACTGCGCGCTCGGGGTTGGGTTGGCTGCCGCACACGTCCCGAGGGAATAAAATATAATAATACGATATCATTTCGGCCGAGGGCACCGTTCGAAAGCTCTATGCTTGCTGTGCGCGCGTTTTTAAATTAATTTTCGCGCATTTATAAGTACGCGTTTTATCTACGTATCATAACGCGCCGGAATATTTCGGCGTCGTCGTTTGAATCGATTCGAACGGGGGCGAAAAAAATGTATTCAGTGTGTTATATTATACTTGCATTCGATTTTTAATTAATAAATGTCTCTCGTCGAGTTCCTCTCCACAATTCCGTGTGCGAAATAGATTTTAGTTTCAAAGGTTTTTCGGGAAACCTCCTATCGATCATCACATTACGCTAAAGGTTTTCGGCGAGCGAAACATCGGAAATATCGCGAGACAATCGCAGTGTTAATATTGCGGGTTCTCGGGTAAGAAAACATTTTCACTAGGGCGCGACGATTTTCTAAGTAAACTACAGCGCGAGACGGAAAAGGAAAAGGAAAAAAAAAATCCAACTATTTACTGCGGAAAAATGTTCGCTATTTAATCTATAGAAATATATATATACTCGTATATATATTATTAAAAATAATACGTCGGGTATTTTAATAGATAACTCGGCGGGATAAAAATGTCGGCATTACCAAAGAGACCGTGTCCAAATCGGATTATGATTATACGTTTTTATTATACGCATCGAAGTATTTGTAATAATTTTTCTTTACGCGTAAAAAAAAAATAAAAAAGACTCGGCTCTCTCTTTATAGGTTTATTTCATTAACAATATTAATACTTTGAAACGCGATATACTTATACGATATATATATATATATATATATATTATATTTTATAGCAAAACGTTTTAATTAAAACACACACGTGTACCGTGTTTTATACGAATAATAATTAAAGTCGTCCGCGACGATAAAATAAAGTAAAATAAAATAATACACACCGCGTGTACGTATTATGAAAAATAAAAATAAATACGATCGCAAATGAAATATGCATTTCGCTGGTTTTACAACATTATTATTATTATAATCTTCTTACGTTTACCATCATCGACGTGTGCTGGTACGTTTTTTTCGCGTGCCAAATGTATGTTTTAATAATCGTCTCGTTTTTAGATACGGTTTCCCCCACCCCCCTCGTAAAAGGACGAACGTGTTTTAATAAAAATAAGCGACGGCGACTGCGGCACACTGCTGTACCGTCGTCCCTTTGTGAAAACTTTCGCTCGGACAGCTTAATTGTTATGGTCGTCGTAATTATTATAGCGTTACGTCTTATACACACACACACACACATATATATATATGTGTGTGTGTGTGTGTACGCACGCGACGTTTTCGGAAGAAAAGGCGGGACGGGTTTAGTAAAAAATTAAGATTTGTTCGTAATTAGATTTCGCGACTGGCGAAAAATAACAATAGTTGGTTAAACTTTTGCAAAGTAGTCGCGCCACCGAGGGATTTTATTTTTTATTTTTCCGTCGAGAGAATCGCCCGTGTTCGTGTTATATTATATTAATCTGCGCGCCCGGCGCGCCTCTTCGCGAAACCCTTTCGAACAATAATACTCACTTTCGAAACGGTATTAAATTCACCGAGTCTCTGACCGTACGAGTCGATAACAACAATAATGATAATATTATTAAAACACGTTTTTTCGGTCTTTTCATCGTCGCGCGGTCGCCGGGACTGCCCGGAGCGCCGCCGCGCCGCCGCGCCCAGTCGAAAATCGTTTCGATTTTATTAATTATTATTATTATCTTTTAGCGCGCGATTTGTAGACCGATCGACGGGATTTTTATAATCTCGCCATGGGCTTTCCTCGTCGTTAGCCAACACTGGCGATCGGTCGAAAAGTAAACTACGAAAGAGATGTCATCCGAAATGAAAGCTAGAAAAGTTTACTCTTAAAATATTACTATTAAAATCGATCAATCGATACAAGCGTCAAAAATAGAATTACTTTTAAGCGGTCGTGTCTCAATTCGAAATACAAATCCCGTTTTTATTTGGTCCTACTAAAAAGCTGGATAATTTTACTTAAACTAAAGACGAGGGTGGGGGGGGGTGGAGTTGGCCAAAACGCGGTTTCGCTCGAGGCCATGCGAATCGCTCTTTGTTAAAAGGCCATATTAACAATAAGTGAAGAGAAACGATAAAAACCTGCATAATTTCTAAAATATTATAACTATGAAAATAATTTTTTTCGGAGTGCATTATGCGCACGACACTCGGTATTTGTACCGAATTTCGACCCTGTAAAAATATTTAATTCGAGTTTATACAAGTTTAAAGTTGCCGAAAATGTTTTTACAAAAATATAACACGTGCCCTTTTAACAAAAAGCGATTCGTATGTGCCACCAGGGAGAGTGCCAGGGGTAGGTACTTTGCGCCCCCGAAAATTCAAACTTTAAATCGTGATTTGCACGCCGCGTAAAATTTGTACCCTCTTTGTTAGTGAAGTATATTTTATATTAGCGCCAACTAAATTGTAGGCCCGGCTGCCCTTGTAATGTTCGTAGCGCCGGTTTTGTGCGCACAGGTGTCTGTCCGCTAGCCTGAAAGAGCGTTGGAAACGATTGCTTTGGTGAGGGGATGGGGGAATGGAAAAGTAATTCGTATCGTACGTAACAATAATACACTTGTGATGGTCGCGCGTTCGCAAATTTTTGTACATTTTTTCCCCTCGTAAAAACCTACCGTCTAAAAACGGGCTCGCCCGAACGCAACTGTCTAAACTGCGGCGGACTTTTTACACTCGATCGGGTGGCAAAATACGACTCGTCCATTTGCGCCGCTACTGTACTCTTGCAAATGAAACGTTTTGGACCGCTTTCTCCGAAACTATACTCGTATTTTCGCGTTTAAGGTTAGATTTTTACGTTTCGTTCTCGGCGATTCGAGTGAAAAACGTCACCTACCCTGAATTCTCCGATCCCCGAGGATCTACACCGTTTGTGCGACTGCTCCGTTTCGGTCTTTGCGTCGATTTCGATTAGAAGAATTCACCACAGACGCCGATCGTCCTGTTTTTCCTTTTTTCCCGATAATACTTCTATACCGCGCGGTTTTCATTTTACGAGACGCGCGATTTTCATCAACGCCCGAGGGGTGGTCTTTTACTTCTTTTCGTCGAAGCACTATCGTTTTCGGAAATATTGCTCGCCGGAACGCACACGGATATCACGCGATACGGCCGTCGCGCGGCCGTGTAATAGTATATATCATACGCGCGCATATAATTTATTTGCGCGGGGCGACGTTTGGATCGGATCCAAAGAGAACGGGACGCGTAGTGTAAATTGGATTTGTCATTTTAGATTATCGTGATTAAAGGGACCCTTTGTGGTTTGCCCCGCTCCGCGTTCCATCAAGATTATACAAATATTAAATCAAACGAAATGTAATTTTGTTACCAAACACTAATGGGGTACCGATAGATAGAGTAGTCGTCACAAATACATAACGTCCATTGTATTGTTATTGATTGTTTTATAACTCTCCGGCGATCTTCTTCTCCGCGTCTAATGCGATTTACTCGCGGGGGTATTAACTATATACAGTTATGAATTGGAGAAAATGAAAAATTATTTCCGTCGACGACGATACTATTATTATTGTTTTATCGATTGGCTGTTTTATTTATTTTGATCGGGCGCCGCCGCCGCCGCCGCCGTTGCTCGCGATTACCGAAAACGGGATCTCGCCGTCGCGCGTCGTACGAATTACACGCCGAGAAACACGCTCTGCGTATGTAAATATGTAATAACTTGCACCTAAACGAGAATAAAAAACCAACCGCTAACCGAGAGTAAATATAACGAGATGATATCTCTCGTTATGTGTAAACGTATCCTCGTAACATAATAATAATATTGCTTTCGGCGCGCGAAAACTATATTTCGCGTGATATTAAGTGGTTTAGTAATTTGAGCAATACGAGAACGAGTGTTAATTGATACCCCGTAACCCGGTATAATAATTACCATTTTAATTTATCACTCAAAATATTATATTAACGCAAACATAATAATAATAGTAATACAGTGTGTAACGTTATATCTTTGTGCTCATAATCAATTACGAATTCGCTTGATAAATGTGCGTTTTTGTTTTCGCCGTAACGAAGTTAAAATAATGGTATGTACCTAATCGAATAACGACTCGCAGCGTTCCTGCGCCGCTCTGTGTATTCAATTGTATCAACATTTTAACGCCGCGTAATA
The DNA here is from genome assembly GCA_948098885.1 of Drepanosiphum platanoidis. Lineage (NCBI taxonomy): Eukaryota > Metazoa > Arthropoda > Insecta > Hemiptera > Aphididae > Drepanosiphum > Drepanosiphum platanoidis. The sequence continues at coordinate 6,490,487 of OX402534.1, read as the reverse complement.
CGTTTAAAAAATGTTTGAAAAACATCAACGCACCTATATACATATTATTTATTATCATCTCGGCGCGCTCTCGAGGTCGTCGTCTTAAATCCAATTTTCTTTGGAAAGTTTTTATTATTTATGGTCACGTTTTCGATGGTCTAATAATATTATTACGTACACGCGTATTAATACGGGCGAAAAAACGCCAATTTAGACAGGGAAACGAAAAACCGCGTCGAGAGTAGGTAGGTACTTAATAATAAACGCTAATTCTTATTTCGTAATTCTTCAATAATATTTAAGTGTCGAATTAATAAAACACGTCGTTGGATAAATACGTTTTCTATAAAGCATATTCTTTTTGAAACGCGGAAATTCAGAAAACACTCGTAATTCTATTAAATTCAATCGGGGAAATTGTAGTAACACTCCACTAGCCTAAATTGAAAGTCCATAACAACACATCGATCGGCTGATTTGCAAATTAATAACAATTACCGTTCGAGAATAAATGTAAAAAGCGCGTGACTCGGACACGTTGACTGCTGATTTTTCGTATCGAAACCTTTATTTTCATTTTTTTTAAATATACGACAAATGGTCGTTTTTTCAATAACTACAAGACCGCAATAAAGTGGACGCGGATCACGCACTTTTCGTCGTTTTTTAAATCGATTCGATCGACTCCGTTACGGCTCTAGACTTTGGCGAGAGTCTCTCGATCTGGTCCGATTCCCCACGTAGACGGTCGTTGGAAAAAAGTTTTCCTTCTTTTTTTGACGCGCTAGTCGTCGTTGTTCAAAGAACTTTTGAACTTACTGTCGCGGAGTCGGGGGGGGGGGGGCATTCGTTTTCGCGCGATAAAATATTTCGCGGGCCGGGAGGGTAAATGAATAACGTAGTTTTGATTGTCGCGCGAACAAGATATACGCGTAAAATAGGTTGCATTAATCGCACTTTTATACACCGCGACGACGTCAGGTATTATATTATGATAGATGTGCGCGCGAGATCGTTTTCCGTCCGTCGCGTGCGCCCGTTAGCGGTTTTGTTTTGTTCTTTTTTTCCGTCATCAGTATTGTATGCTTTCTTTGAAAAAGAAATCCGCTCGTGCACCGTCGTAGTCAAAGGGAGGCGCGTTTTGGTTTGCACTTTATCGTAGAGAAAAGTGAATTCAACCTTTATTCTCCCCCCGGCGCCGGGCAATTTATTTGAAATCCTTAATTTTACTTGGAACGATGATTTCCCAACGCGACAAACGTTTTCGAATCCGAAAATGGAATTTCGACTTGGAAAACGCGTGGCGTTCTTTCGACGGAACCGGAAACGACGCCGCTTAGTGGGGCGGGGCGGGGGGGGGGGACTAAAATAATAGTGAAACGTCTGCGCGCGTTGGCCAGGAGGAGGAGAATAAAAGTTTTTGACCGCGACGGTTGTCGCGCACAACGAGGACGAGAGTGTGTATATTTTTACCGGCGAAAGTTACATATTAAACGGGTCGCGGCGGCGACGAAAAGCTGGGCGGCGGCGGCGTGATGATTGATCGACCGAATCGCGATCGGCGAGCGTGTGCGCGTTTCACATTATATACGTAAGAGGGTCGTCCGCCAGTCGTTTACACGTATATCGCGCGCGCGCGTAAGCCGGGTATTATTTATACATACCGACGACGACGAGAGAGAAACGTTTTGCGTAATGTAATATACAGTTTAAATGGCAAAAGTTGGGCGGCGAACGTGTATGATATACTGTAGCGTATTATGTATACGTCGTCGTCGTCGTCGTCGCATTCGAGCGGCGGTGAACTCTCCGAGAGTCATCATCCCGTCGTCGTCGTCGTCGTCGCCACTGTGTTGCTCTCGCGCGCGGCACATATAATTCCGGTGGCGACATTCATCTTGTTAAAATATGTCATTTAAGTTTTAAGCGGTTTCGAAACTTCTGGCTGCCAGCCTAGCGCGCCCGCGGCGGATCTCTCCGCTCGGGCCCGTCGCGACACTATTAAAATTCGCTTTTACCCCGCGGGGGGTGGCACGAAAATCTTCTCTCGGGGCCACGACGACGACGACGACGGGCGTTTCGAAATCGTTTAAAATCGCTCTGTGCGACGACTAGTCCCTATCCGTTATTAAATCGTGTTTATTGTTCGCCGCGAGGATTTACGGATCTCGGCGCCGCGGCAGAGGTATTACGCGGTGAAATCGCTTTTTTCTCGGTCTCGATAATGGCGCTCAAGTCGCGCGTTTTGTTTTTACAGGAGTAGCAATAATTATTTTCAACACGTCCGTTTTCTTATTGCGTCGCGTCGATTTCGGTCTGGACGAGCGTCGAACGCGTTTTACGTGTACGGAAATTAAATAATCACGGCCGCCGGGCCGAGTGGAATTCGATCCTTTGCGCCGGCCGCACTATGATAAGGAGGGGGTGGGAACGTTATATGCCTTTTTTTCGAGAAGGATCGACACTATGTCGCCCTAATGCGGACGACGATTGTGTGACATTAGTTTCTTTTTGCGCGTAATGATAAATAATAATAATATTATTATTGTACCGGTCGATATAGGACGAGCCCGCCGCGTACGATTGCATCGAACGTAAAACGTACGTGACATTCTCTCGGCGTCGAAAACTATGTACTAATAATCCCCGCGTGTCCTTTGCAATGATAATCGATTTATATCACGATTTCTCGAGACGGAGGTGGGGGGGGGGGGTTTATCCAGGACGATTTCTAAGACTGTCGTCCGCCATTGAGCGTGTCATTCGATTATAATGAATAAAATCGAGACGACAAAGTACGAATCGTCGACCGATAGAGATAATCATAAAATTGTTGGCGGCGGTGTGTAATGCGAACGCCGCGGTTTCTCGGGGCTTCTAAACGAAAGCCAACGTTTTTCTTGGTACGATTATTAATTCAATATTTTTATTTTCTATTATGATTCCGTTCGAATCATGCTCGTTCCAAACACAATCGTCGGGGTCGGCGGGGGACCCCTTTCGAGTGTAAAATATCGTAAGCTAATCGTAACGTAACGACAATACCGAAACATGCATATTATACACTGTGAGTACACGTCGTGTGTACACTATCGCTGTTTATATACTTGTAAATGCATTAAAGTGTCGGGTTTCACATACTGTCTACTTTGACCGATGGTTCTCGGTTCGTCCGTAACAGTTTCAATTGATTTTAATCGAATTCGTTTTCGGTTTGTTAGAAAAAACTCACCGCCACTCCGTGCGACCTCCTAATGACCATTTACGGACCCCCCGGGGGCGCCCAAGGATCGCCGATCGAGAACCCACGCGCTATCGTCACGTCCGCGGAACGACGGCATTCCGTTTTCTTACACGTTCATTTGTCACGCCGCCGCCGGGGCGTTCTCTCGTCTTCTCGTCCGTCGATCGTTCGTTTCGTGGTAGTACTTTTTAGATTGAAAAAAAAGAAAGAGAGAACGATACGTTCGTTTCGTGTGAACTGAATCGATAACGGCGCGCCGTTGATTAATTACAACCGAATTTATAATACGTTTTCACGCTATACATCTCGGCCGTTTAACAATAATCACAATAAACTGATTTCGGTTTGACAAACGCGCGCGTACTACACTAACTATTTGTTTTTCAACGGTTTTACACAAACCGTCGTCGGCGACTATGGAAAACAACGTCGTACGTCCGGTTGAATAAAAATCCGCTGTAAATAGCCGTCGGGAAACGCGCGTTTTTAATTTCATTTTGTACAGACACAAATTAAAAAGGAGACAACGAGCTCTCTCGCTTTTCGAGTTCGCTCTCCACTACGACCGGGAATGAGATTGTCTAAAAAATCCAAGAAAACGTCCAAAAAAATGAAATAAAACGGCCACTTGCCCTCCCTCAACACTGAAAACAATTCATTCTTTTATTTTTTTTTTAATAATTGTCAAACAAAACCGACGTGTTGTTGTTTTAATTGGAAGCACTCGAGCGAGTGCCGGTCGGTGTCGTACGTTTTATTTCACTTGCCATCATGAGCCGCGAGATCTGGAAAACAAAATATTAGTATTTCCCTACGCGTTTTAAACTACTCTTTTCGGTTACATTTTTGATCGTTACGTTTCAAAACGTGAACCTGAAAATGGCATTTTAATTTGAAAAAAACTGTCGTCCAACGCTTTCAAATCTCTCCCGGGAAAACGCCCGGATTTGACGCGAAATCAATCGTCGCGCGCGTGTGAGAAAACTACCAAACACGTATTGTTTACATAATAATAAATCACATTTCGAGTGTACACACGTAAGCGTACATTTTCGTATTGTGCACGCGCCGAGAGAAATAGAAAAACGCGTCGCGATTTTCGTTTTGTTTCGGTCGGTCCTCGTTCGTGTGCCTTTTAGGAGATTCCGTCCACTGCAAAAACTCCTCTGGTCCGCCGCCGACGACGACGGGTCGAGCGGAAACAAATACTGTCGGCGCTTTTTGTTCCCGAGCACCGCCGCCGCCGCCACCACCTATATTATTTATTACACGGGCTTTCCGTAAATATTTGTTTTGTAGATTTTCGGTGTACACGAGGTGACTGTATATATGTGTACGACATAATCCGTCGTGTTATTATTATAATATCGAACACGAATAATCCGCCGCGCTAATCCGCGCGAGTCGCGCCGTACACGCACACGCACGCGAGCGCCGATCCCAATTTTTAAACAAACATTTAACGCGACGTGCGCGACGACGTTGTAAATATGTACATTTTTTTTACGCCAGTATTTATTTTTTTATTATTATTCGTCGCCCGTCCGCGCGCGCGAACCGTGAAATTCCGATCGATGAAAACTGCGCGCTGTCCGACAATATCATAATATCATCATCGTTATCCTCCGGCCGATTCTCTCGACGCCGCCGCCACGACGACTAGGAATTGTTCCTGTGATTTGTTTTCGAATAAACTGCCTTGTATTATCATCATCGCGTCCTTAAACTCGAGACGGGCGCGGTACGAATAGTAGCGGACGATCGGTCTCCCACTACATTGAATTCTTCTTATCTGTAAACTATAAAAACGCACGCGTGCGCGCGCGAGGATAATCATCCGCGTAGAATTTTCCGAATCGGAATAAATTGACGTTTTGCTCTGGAGTGTCGTCACGTTCGCTCGTATTTAAAGATAAATAGTAAAAAACAGTGTAAAACGATTGCGAAAACAGAATGCGAAACGATGAATTTCATACGGTCGATTTATATCAATCGTGTTGTGCGCGCGTACGTTTAGAATTTATAGACGGCGCGCAATTAAAAACCGTACTGTTTACGCCATGTTTTAAACTCGACTAACGAACCGGAGTTTCGAAACCGTTTTACAATATTGCCGCGGCAGTTATAATAAATAAACGGTTTAATCGCAAAGCCGTCGTCGGTTACATTGAAATACACGATTCTCACGCGTTGTATATATTATAAATAGTGTCGCCGCTATAGGTGTACCTATCGCGCCGTTTTATTTATTAAATTAAATATCGTTTCAACGTTTCGGCAAACATGTCGATTTTCATACCATCTCGACGGACGTCGCTCGCGTCGTTTAGCGTTTTCCCCGTTAATACGACGAGTCTGGCAGTACGATTTGTGAAAAATAAAAGGAAAAATATGACTAAAATCGCAACTGGGAAAAAACCGTTTTGCGGCTTTGTTCTCTTTTTGTATAAATATAAATATCTCGGCTTCATAAATATTCAGTAACGCGATTACATAAATATATATATACAGTATATCATCTCTACTCTGTCATTGTGTGTCGAAGAAACGATCCCTACTTAATTAAACATTTGGTTTTTAAAAAAAAAAATTAATTTAAAAAGTTTTATCCTCCGAAGCTTTTTACCCGGAGTTTATGTATTTTAAATCGTATCCACGCGATAGAATTAATTTCCACGGTCTTCGAGTGGAATAAATATGATTTCGAATTCAATTAAACTATGATAATATATAATATATTATTTCGAAACGACGACGACGCGCGTCACGTCGCTCGTTTGGAAAACAGTTTGCGCGGGACGCGTCGCGTTTTCGCGGAACGAATTCGACGTTTTACACCCGAGTAAGATAACACGAATATTATTATCGACGCGTTATGCGTTTATACACGACGGGGGTGTGAGGTTCGATAGTCCTCCCAGGACTCTGCGCGTTCGTATAATAATATTTAAAAAAAGAATAAAACAACGGCAGTCGTGCAGAGAAAATAACACGTCGATAATATATCGCAACGCGTCTTCGCATGTGGTAGAGCGAACGTCTTCGCGGGGTTTTTTCACTTCTCTCCGGGGGGTTTCGGCGCGCCGAAAACCTCGAGGGTCAAATCGTTTTAACGCGCGAGGCATACAAATCGAGGTATATTGAAAAATAAACCAATATTTAAAGAGAAATATATAATATAGCGGTTACCTCTCCGCGCGTGTACGTGTACTACGACGACGTAGTCTGTGAAAATAAAATTCAATAAAACCGTTTCGACGAAAATACAATTTTCGCCCGCACATATATTATATTCGAACGGGAAAACTCGTAGAGTTTCCCACCGCCGCCGTCGTCGTGTATATTATTACGTACACACGCGCTGTTGTGCGGCTTTTTATTTTTCGAATTCCGCCAAACGATTGTCGTCGTTTTCGAGTCGCGCGATTTATATATAGTTCGATTATACCGGACCTAACACGCCTTCGTACGAGAATTTACCGTTTCCGACACATTCCGTGCCGGTCAGTCGTGCAAACGAAAAACCGTCGAATCACTATATTATATTCGGTGAAATCTGCGCGCGCACAGGTGGTTTTACGGACGCGAAAGTGGCAAGAGAAGGAAAAAGAACGTCGGGGGAAAAAAAAAGGACGAAAAAAAAAAGGAGCACGCACCACACGTTAAACGGGGCGGCGGGAATGTTGGGGGGGGGGTGTCGCTGAAACAATAAACAAAGGAGACGTCGTCGTCGGGGAAAAGCGTTGACAATAAAACGGCGAAAAAGCATCATCGGGGGAACAAGGTTTTGCTCTTAGGGTCTCCGGGACCGCCGCGGCCGCCTACTACGACGGCGTACGCGAGCGCAGCACGCCCGTGGTAAGATTTTCATTTCTTTTCCGCGTCGGTCTAAATTATATTACTTACGTTTTGAAGTGCACGCGCGAGGTGTGTACACCCCGGGGCCGACGACAACGGCACACGCGAGCATTGTTCTTTAATCTCGCACGGCGGTGGCAGCCATTTTTCTCTCGTTCGCTCCATTATCCCGTTCATATATATATATATAAAATGTATAAAACAATAATAATATATCGTCATCAAAGGACCGTGACGACGGCGGCGGCGTTCCGGATAGGCCTTCTCGCGTGCGTTCAAAACTTTCGCTCGGCGTCTATATTATATAATAACTACACGTTTTACGCGCGTCACTATATCGTATGCGAGTCATATTATCTTAATGTCGCGCGCGCGCGCAGTTTCGGTTGTTCCGAGGCGAAAAAACAACGATACTGTTGGCGATTTCCGTTTTCTCGATTAATTTTTATAATAATATCGTACTTTATTCGAATATCGAGCGATCGACAGAACGGACGAAAGGAAAAAGTACTCGAGTACTCGAGTAATCGATGGAGGAAAACAGAGTATACGCTTTGTTAGGAACTCGGTTGTTTTGGGCAGTTGTCGCAGCAGTGATTTTGCGATTTTACCGCGGCGGGAAATAACGACACCGGTCTCGGATTCATTTGTAATTATCGCGATCGACTCGCGCGCGCTTTTCTTCGTTTGATCGGACGACGAAACAACGAAAAAATCGCGCGTTCGGTCCTCGTATTATATACGTACTCTGAGCGCGCGCAGTGAAATGTTGAATTTCGATTTCAGACTCTGAGAATAAATATCATCGACGTTTTTATAATATATAACAATAATATTATTATTATAGGAACTCGAGCGCGTGTTGTTTTCGTTCGGGGGAAAAAAAAAAAAAAAAAACGAACCGAAAGCTTAACGTTCATCGCCAGCGACGTGGCTACTATGTATCGGGAGCGCGTGGCGCGGCAGATCACTTTGTGTCGGGTCAACGGGTCCTTCCCACCCCGTACCCCGCGGTATCCTCGAGGGTCGCGCCGTTCGTCTTTATTATTTTCCCAACGTATTACGTAGCACTCGCGCGAGGAGCAGCACGGCGGCGGCGGCGGTACACCCGTCGCTTTCGATCTTTCGATTTTTTTTCCCCTCGTTGACTTTTATCTCGTCACTGGCGATAACGTCGCGGAATCCGCGCGAGAACCGCGCCAACGAATAAAACGATTAGACGTCGACACGTACGCTTCGGACGCGCCGCGAATAAATTTCTCGTCGATCGGAAAAAGAGAACGGCCTCACGATCCGTTTAAAATTCGCGTTCGAATGCCTTTAGTATTATCGTCGTGTTGTATACGGCGGATTCGTCGTCGTCGTCGTTTTTCGTTATTTCGCGTTTCGCTCTGGCCAAATGACGCACCGAACCGACGACGGCCCGGGTCTGAGTATACACGGATAGTGTACGCAAATATTCCCCAGGAAAAACGATCCTTCGCCGCGCGAGCAGTTTACCCGCGCGGAAAACCCGGCGAAAAGGTATTTCGAAACGAACAAATAAATACGTACTCGGTCGCGTTCGATTGCGAAGGATAATAGATTTTATCGATGGCCGTAACCTAGTTGGAAACAACAAAATATTAGATAAGGCCGTATTATTGTTTGTTTGTTTTTATGATTCGGCCCTGTGTCGCGCGCCAATTCGTATTTTCCTTTTCGTGTCCGTCGAAACCGTAGCTTTGAAATTTATTTTTCCATTAAAAATATCATATCAATACGTGCCGCCGCGCCGCCGTGATGATATATATATACGCTCGCGTCCGATTTAATCTCTCGTCGTTGTTTTTATGATTGTTCACTGCGGTTGTCTTACTATATAGCGTACTGGTTTTCGACGCGTATTAATTTATATGTAATATACTTGGAGAAAACGTTAGAAGAACCGTACGGACGGCGTTAATCGAAACCATTCCGCGCGTAAATTCCACGAATCGAGAACGAAACAAAGTAGCTTTCCGCGTAAACTAGGAAGTGAAAAAATTACATTTTCTCGCCCACGAATGGCGGTCCGGTGGTCGACCGGCGGGGGCCGATAATAACGTAATATCCGTCTCGGAGTGCATGGAGATATTCGACGGCGTCCGAGAGAAATATCGATGAAAAAACAATGATGTTATATATTCTTCGAAACGAATACAACGCGTCGATACAAAAACCGACTCGGCGGCAAAATGATTTCATCAAACGGAACGAAAATAGTGTTCGTAGCGCACGATAACGCCTCACGCTCCCACTCGACGGTTTATCGACGAGACCGCGCGGATATCGCCGCCGAAGACGGCGGTTTTTCTCTCATTTTTTTTTTTTTTTTTTAATTTCCACTTTTGGCGAATGGAAAATTCAATTCGCGAGTTCGTTACTACGCGTTTCCCGCGTAAGGGGAAGCACCGAGAGATGCGATTTTATTTCTCCGAAACGTTCGCGCATAATAACAACAGTATTTCGTCTGCCCCGAGTCCTAAAATAACACTAAACGATACCAAACAGACGTCAAAAAAGAAAAGAAAAAAACCGAGTTCGCGCCACTGTCCTTTTGGTTTTTTTTTGTCGTCTTATATAGAAAACGCGCGAATAAAAAAACAATTACCTTCAGCCGGAGGGCAGGCTGGTTTTAGGACCCAACATATACTCGTAGGCGCGCCTTCCCGGCGGCGCACAGCATTTAACGATCGTAAAAATAAAAAAATCACGTCCAGTTTAATTAAAATCCCTTACTGTCGTATTTAATCGATCGTGAGTTTGCGCGCCGTTTATGTATGAATGATTTCCTCGCCTCAAACGAGAAACGGTCGTCTTAACTTATTCGTCGCGACGCATTTCACCTGAGATCGTCATCGCGGTATGTAGTCTGATTTTTCGCGAGTCGATTAAAAAAAAAATCCGTTCGAATTACTCGTTTTCGATATTTTGAACGGTATCTGACGTTCGACAACGATTGTACTAATACATTTGTCGCTTTTCATCGCTCCAACGATATCCCAGTGTTTTTTTTTTTTATGTTTTCTAGCCGCGTTTTCCGACATCCGGATTATCTCGATATTTACAGTCGATCTGTGTGTAGTGATTTCGAAGAGTCACTAAATTTTCCGAATCTTCGGTGTAAAAATACACCAATACTAGTGACAACGTTTATCCGTTTCGAACGACAGAAAATTCGAGTAGAACAATATTTTGACACGCGGAAAACGTCTCGAAAATCAGTGCAATCGGAATGATTAGAAACAGGATAGCGTCGTAGTTGTCCTGGGGAATGCGCGAGTCGAACGCTTTTGTTTCGAAAAAAAAATATATCGTCAGTCGTTTCGGAATAAAACAGTTAGTATACGATTAAACTTTTTCCTTTTAAAAAGTCAAAATAAACAGCCTTCGAGAGTAGGATAGTATTAAAATCTCTCGGTAATAATTTGTGTGTTGCTCTACGTGTGCAACGTGTTTACGTCAGCGTGTCGGATTATCAATAATAATTATCGATAACGTTTACGCGCTAAAGGGACGGCGAACCGTTTTTCGATTTATTCGATTTTTAGCCTCAGGGTTTTATCTCACATCGTCGTCTGCCGCAGGTAAAGAATCCCGCGTGTCCTTTGTCTCCTGTTTAACATACAAATCGAAATCCCTTTCTATATACGCGACGTGTTCGCAATATCCGCAAACACGGGCGTTTAAATTAACATTTTAACAATTTTTACGGCCCCGCCCCGGCGCGGCGGCGGTGGCTCTCGAATTAATCGTCTCGGCGTTTGTAGGTCGATAAAAAACGCGAGTCGATGAAGCGGGCGCGTTTATTTTCTCTCTCTTCGCTTTTAATATAATATATCGTGTCGATTATTTTTGACGCCCTTGAAAACGTTTCGACCCGTAACATCGACGTCGTCGGCGATTACAATGCTGTTTGAAATCGTGTAATTATCGATGCTTATTTTTTTTCGCTCAGATCGGCGTTCAACAATCATTATACGATTCTTACGGTTTCGCAATCGTATGTCTGGCGACATCCGATATTTTCGAGAGGTAGATATAATATTTATCGTCAACTCACGACGACGACGACGACGTCGTCGTGATCTCGCGCAGTATTTAGAAGCTATGTTATTATTATTATTACTATCGTCGTCGTCGTCGTTATTTTATTTATTTTTTTATTTACCAAGCCCAAAAGCCGTTGAGAGTAAATTGATTCTACATCGGATCAAAAAAGGGATTTAGTCCTTTACTCACCCACGTGATGGTAATAATGGGCGAGAGAAAAAACTCAACACCTCGGGGCACTGTCAAAATAAGAAGATGAGAAAAAAAAAGAAAAAAGAAAAAAACGATTGTTTTTCGTCACTCAATTTAGCAAGATTTTTTTTTTCTATTCCATTCTCTTTAGTGCATCGAGTAAATGGGTTTTTAGTGAAATCGATTTCGCCGGCCACGGACGCGACACGTTTAAACGCGAGAGTCTTCTGCAGGAAATGTACTTTTTTTTTCCCCCTACAAAAATCGCTTTTTCTCTTTTTCAAAACCGGGTCGATAAGCTTTACATCTAAATCGAATACGCGTTTTGAAATTCAATCGGCAGAACGAAATACTCTTTTATTCCGGTATTTATTAGAGGAAATTGTTCGCGAAAAAATAATAAATACATACACACGCATTAGGTCCTAAAAAAACGCAATAAAATACTATACATACATAATATTATATATTATTGTTCTATACCAAAGCCGCCAGTAATCGAACGACGACGATTACTCCTAAACGTAAATATTTTTTATACATTACAAATAGTACGCACGCGACTCATCATTCAGCCGTTTTCAGCCACGACACACACACTTTGTTATCGACGCCGACGTGTTATTTAAAAATTAAATTCATTATCGATGTTTTGGGAGCGACAGCAGCGCGCGTCGTTCAGATTACATTATCAAAGTCGACGAGATAAACCGTTATGACGCGCGCGACAGTGGGATTTTTTTTTTTTTATTTATTATATTTTATTTCTCGGAACTCTCGCGCGAGTTATGGCGAGCGAAATATAATAAATAAATAGAAGAAAAAAAACACCCCTCGAAACGGCGCGCGTGGCGGACGGGGCAAGCGATTTATCGAATAAAAATAAAACAACAAGATCGAATAACCTACGCGGAAAGTCGCGCGTTTCTTTCGCGAAACGTACCCGAGAAGCACGGCGGATGTTTCATCCGAAACCACGTAGTTTTTCTTTCGGCCTACCGGCGTGCTGCGTCTGACGTCGGAAGTCACTCTGATAATGAATGACTAATTTTTTCCCCCGTCAGTCGTGCGCGCGGTCTGCAGCTCACTCGACCGTGACGCGCGTCGTTCGCAACGGAGAGAGGCAGAGCCCGAGCACTTTGAGCAAACCATCCGAAAATTGTTTTTTTTCAAAATATTAATCTATATAAATTCGCTTTAGAAGACGACGACGCGACGACGGTTCGATTGCTACGACGACGTTATTATAAGCTCGTTTCAATTGGTTCTGTCTGTCTTTGCGACGAGAACATGTTTAGAAACGGCTGCTGCTGATGAACATCTGTATTTTCGTGTAAATATGTGTTATACTCGTATATGTATGCGAATGCGTCTGACATTAATAAATTAATGAGTTTCTTTGGCTCTAACGGGCGACGAAAGGTCACCAGAATCTCAAAGGATTTTATCGTTTTGCTGTCCACTTTTTCGCCCGTCGTTTTTATTTTCTCTAAACCGGTTGGTTAGAAACAACTGACGTATTAAGGGGTACTGTATTATTAGGTACTCGTCGTGTTTTTTTCCCGTCCGCCTGTGTTCGACGACTAGTGTTTTATCATATCGGAAATAACAACATTTGATTATGGAATTATTTTATCGAAGCAGTCGTACGCAGATCAAAACTGAATATCGACACTGATCCGGTCTGACCGTCCGCGAGGACTATATACTGTCAAGTATAAGTGACTTGATTCAGCCCCTACGCGATCAATAATATTGCACAGAGTTGTATCGATGGTGTGAAGTAGCTTCAAACAGGATTGTCCGCTCGGATGTGACGCTGTACAAACACGATTTTTTTTGACTGACTCTCGATATCGTCGATCGCGCGCAAGTGCCGCCGCTTAAATTTGCGTTTTCTTTATAATATATATGAAAAATCGTTAAAAAAAGCATAACCGTATGTATTTATAATCAATAGAAAACGACAACTGTGAACTCGTTTGCGTGTAAAATCTTCTTCGACGAATTCTCACAGAGTCGCGCGCGCCCTCAGCGATGTCCCGTCTCTAGCGGCAGGAAGTGGTTTTTATTTCACTATTTTCTTTTTTTTCAAGTCGCCAGACGCATATTTTGGTAGGGGTAAATAACGCTCGCTAGATCCGCGACGGAACCCGGCGGTATATTTTTAAGGTCATCCCACTCGGCCACGAATTATATATATATGTCTCGACGGCAGCTACGCGTACATACGTATATATGTATATTTATAAAATAATAATGATAATCGTGTGAGCGCGTGTTGAAAATGTTACCGCAATAATTATTATGCGTCGGGGAGAGCTTTTTAATGGGCCCGTGTCGTCCGCCGCACACGCATAATAGAAGAGTCGAGTATTTATGTACCGGAGGGAAATGGCGGCTGGCGCGGGAGGGACGGCCGGGGGGGGGGGCAGCAACAACGGGTTGACGTTTTGGATTTATTGCGGGTGGGGAAAAAAAAAAAAAAAAAAAAAACAGAAAAGAGGATATGCAAAGAATTTTGATCAGTCGGTCAGCTCTTTGTGTATTAAATTTAAATACCAGAACGCGCGGCGCGGCGCCCTCCTCGCACATCGCACCGAATCGTTTAATATTCATCGTTTACTTTCGCGTTAAAATTTCGGAGAGACAGAGAGGAGAAAAGAAAAAAAACGTGACGCGCGCGCGCCTTCGTGAAATTCGCGATCTTCGACACCGCCACGTTTTACCGCCGCCGCCGATTAAAAGTCCAATCCCCGTCGACGTGGTTTTTTTTATTTGTCCGGCCCCGCCCATCTCTTCGTTTTTACTTTCGGAAAAAAAAACATTTCCCCCCCACTCGATACTCGTTTAAATAAATAATTTTTATCGTTACGACGACGTTTATTTATCGCGAACAGTCCGCGCGGAATTCGAACCGTCGCGCGTCGGTAATAATCGTGATTATCGGAAACTCGATATCCGTTCTTCGTCTCCCGTCTTCGGATAATAGAAAATAAATAAACATCAGAGTGTGGACGCGCGAGAAACGCGTTGACATTTTTCGCGTACACTAAACGTAGCGTTTTCGTAAAAAAAAAAAAACCCGGAATGCTCGCAATTACGAGACGTACGTTTTCATATACGAGCCGCGCGATTATGTAGCAAAAGGTTTTTTATCGGACGCGTTTTTAAACGGCACGCGAGTAATACTCGGGAGAGAGAGAGAGATTGTAAAAAAAAAAAACGTTTTCCACTTTGTTTAATTGAATTATCAACGTGTGTAAACGGCGGAAAATGAAATTATGCGATTATTATTATTATTTTTTCCACTACCTTTTCCCGGCGTCGTCGCGCGGATTGCGATTAAATCGCGTGTGAAAAATAAAACCGTTTTTTTTTCTTCTTCTTTTGAAACGCTCGCGCCACACATAACTGTGCACGACGCGCGAAACAACAATGACGGCCGACAACAATGATGCACAATGTTGTTACTACCGTCGTCGTGGCCGTCTCGTAGGCGCGCGGAATATTAAACGCGGGTGGGCGCTCTTGCGCGGGTACGCTCTGCGGATACGACGCGAGACGTGCGCGCAGACGACGACGACGACGTTTCTTTCTCATCGGCCGGTTTGGATCGGAGTCGCTCGTCGGCCAAGGAACACCACACTCCTTTCTCAACGACGTCCGGTGGCGCGAATCTAGTGTTTTTTTCCCCCTTTCTTTTTCACCGGGGCCGAACTCGGAGCCCACCCACCCACGCGCGCGTGACATTACGTACGAGTGTAGTTTACGAAACGAATTTATCGTTATTAGAATCGACGTCGGACGAACGGCTGCGCGGGGACCGCTGAACACAGACGAGACACTTATATTAGTTTCACAAATAACGAGGCACAAAGCACGCAGCTACGAAGTACTACCCGCACACGGCCGCAAACATATTCGGCAACCGTTCGTGCTCCCAGAGATTCGCCGCGATCCGCATCCGAGCGCGGAAAATTATTATATCGAATAGTAAACAACACTCGTTCGATTCGCGATTTCAATATTATCGACTGGCGATTTTCTCGGCCGTTTCGAACGAAACGATACGGAACGATACGATATCGTCGAATTTACGCGCACGTGAAAACGCGTTCGTTAACATATTCGACGAGCCACTCGCGTAGTATGTCAATATGGATTCTCTTTGCGGTAAAATACGGACCTCGGAATCAATACGACGGCGGCAGAAATGTACAGACGGAATTCTAATCATACACGGCACATTCTCGTCGCGCGCGCGCGACATACCGCGAATGGGTCTCGGATTTCTACCGTCCGGACGCATTTACCCCAGACCCTGTGCGTGTAATATCTAGTCGTGGATTCGTCGACCGTCGAAACAATAGTAGGGGCCGTAAAAGAGGCCGTTTCTCGGACGTGTCGCACTCGCGTTCTCTCGTATTTTCTTTCTCGTTTTCGTTTTCATTTAGTTTTTTCCCGAATATGAAAATTCATTAAAGTATTAGGATTATCGTCGCGAATAATATCGTTTCCTTTCGCGCGCCTATTGATAGGAAAAAGGGCAAAGACGGGTAAAGAAAAAAAAGGGACGACCGAGAAATCAGAGACAGTCGGACGCGACGACCTCGCGACAGACTCAAAGGTCGATCACAAGTCCATTAGAGTTGCGCCGCGCGGGGCACGTCGATCGCCGCGACGACGGTCTGTGTACAATATAATATAGTCGAAAAGGTCCCCGGGCACAGAAGAGTCGGACTTTTTTTTTTTTTGTATTTACTCATATTTTACACATCACACGAACGATCGAGGAGCGTATACGAATATTGTCCGTGTGTACGTTACCGGCCGAGGCTCCATGACCGGTCAATCCTAAGTTTGACCGGGATAAACCTTTGATGTGCTCTTCCAGATCCGTACGAAATCATTTTTATTTCTCGAGTTATTTCTAAACTGCATTATATCCGCATTTCCAAAGAAGCATAATACACGTTTTATCGGATAAAAGCCGGACATACACATATTCGTTATATTATATTTAAGAAAAAAGCGTGATTTTCCAAAGCGGTGTAATTAATTTAATGGTATATATGAAATACGATTTTTGTCGGTACTTAATTGATTTAAAAAAAAAGAAAAAAAGTGAAGACGAACGCGCTTTTCCCGGTTCTCTATGTGATAATTAGATTTTTGTAATTAATGACGTTTGTGTTTTGCTTTTACCGAAATCCACTATGGCGATTGTCGAGAGTCGGAGAGAAAAAAAAAAACGATTTCGGACTTTTGACTAATCAACACTGTGCCGAATCGCCGTCGACCGGACGGTTACAATAGGCAAATTGTGTCGTGTGCGCCGTTTTTCCAATTGTCCGGGAAGATCAAAGGACGGTAATTTTTTTACAATTGTTCTCTTTTCGACCATAGCGATATCATTTTTTTTTATCATTAAAAATTTAAGTCCAAGCCGTAAAAAAACGTTTCGTCCCGACACGCGTTTTCCCATCGCTCTGCCCAACTGCCTTAAATCGAAAAATATCCCCTACGTGTTTTGAAAAAAAAAAACCATATTCTGAGCTGATGATGTCACGACGAAATAAAATACCTTTTTTTTTTAGTTCAAACGGGCCTTTACGCTCGCTCGCTCGTCACAATTGATTTTCGTTGCCTTGGTTATTGATTTTTACCCGTTACGTTAGCGATAGCGGCAAAACATTAAAAAGTCGATTACGAGCTTTAAAAAGTGACGTCCATGTTTCTTTGATCGAAACCGATCGATTCGTGGCCATAGGACGAAAAACGATACATTTCACAGTGCAACCGTGGGTTAGGTGCTTTTGTTTTACGCGTTATTTCTCGCGGGGTAGATTTTACCCGGCGAACATTCGAAAAACCTGTCTGCCGCGAGTAGTGCTCGTCGTCACGTCGCCCCCTCGTTAATCCGGAACACTAGGACAGGATATCGCGTGCATAATATTATAGTTGACGATGTATTCGACCGGAATATCATCCTCGCGGCCGCGTTTAAGCTCGCACGCACATTTCCCCTCAGGTTTTTTGCGTTTTTTTTTTTTTGTTTCTTTTCTTTTCTTTTTTTATCCTCTTGTTATTCACGATTTCCTTGGCGGCGGCGGCGGCGACTGTGCCCGGGAAATTTGATAAAAGAATGCAAAAACTTTTCCCGTTCGGTTTCCAATCAACTAAGGTATTGCGCGCAACGTTTTCAACTATACCTATCTACTTTACTGCCGCGAACGTATTGTATATTCGGAAGCAGAAAAAAAAACAACAACACCCCAAAACCCGTGAATAAAACAACGCGTCGTAAAACCCGCAACAGTTTCTTATACTCTTCCTTCGCGGTCTACTGAGAATTTATAAGAAAAAAAAAAACAAAAATGATATCCTCTCGCTCGCGGGAGAATCGAAATACGTATAACATACGAAATCGTATCGCATCCGATCGCTATAAAGTATAAACCCTCGCGCGTTCGCCCTCGGGCGACGCTCGCGTTTTTTTTTTACCGACCACCTAACCGCGAGTCCTGTCGGCGCGAAGGAACGAACGCCAGACCGGAATAAAAGGACGCGCGCGTACAAAAGACGCTCGAGCCAATCGATCCGTTCGAATGTTTTTCGCGTGTTGTTACACTAATCGCGTCACCCGCGCGACGAGACGTCGACGAAAACGCGTTTCGAGGACACGATATTATAACGACGACACTGCTTTTCGCATCATAGTTTATTTTGAATCCGTCAAGTCCTTAAAAATTTACCACATTCGTCCTAGAAAATGCGCGAAATTTGATTTCGGTTCACCAGCTCCCCGTCGACGACACGAATAAACGCGTGGGAAAACAGTGAGAATGTAACGATTACGTGTTTCGTTCGTACGATTCGAAATCTAATGTTTCGGTGCGAGACCGACGACGTTTCCGGGGCTCCGCGGCGACCGAAAAACTTTGAGAACCGCTGATTAAGCACAATAATAATTATAACCACGTCCAGAGACGACGACGACGACGACGACGACGACGCAGACTCTGCGCTATATTTCGAGCGACTTCTGCGGCGCCGCCGTCTGCCCCCCCGAGTACATTGTACATTGTTATTAGTCGCTAATGGATGGTTAAAGTTTCGGTGATAAAAGCAGCGCGCGTATAAATAATAACGCTCGCGGCACAGGTATATTAACGCGCGTGATATTGTGTTAATTATCACGACGAGCGCCTAAGCGGAAATAAACGTAATTTCCAGGAAGTGCTGGAGGAGGAGAGGGACGCGTCGGGCGAGTGTTTGCAGCGGCGATTCGATTGATTTACGATCCGATTCGTATAAACGGATTTTCGCGGAGCGTTCGCCGAGAGCGGCACGGAAAGACCGCTCGAAAACGGGACTCGACGTCCTTGTTTTTACCCGACATGGGTTTTCATGAAAACCGGTCGAAAAATTAATTGTGAACCGATAAAATTTGGTGCTTGTCTGTCAAAAAAAAGAACGTCATTCGGGTTATAGGCGTATGTCGTGTTTTAATTTTCGATTCGTCGCATATTTTAATTTTATTTGAAAATTGAAAAACCATTAATTATACATAGTAAAAAAACGTTAATTATATAGTACTCTAAAATCAATTAAAAAAAAAGAAAAAGTGTTACGTCCGAAATAAGTAAAAAAAAATGGGAGCAGACTACAATAATTTTCTACATTTATTCTATATTTAATCGCTCGTGCGGCCGCCGATGAAACTTCGTTTTGAACTGGCAGAGGAAAAAAGCAAACGCCATCGAAACTCGTACACCGTAGCCATAAGTTCTGTACGCGTGTAATAATTAAATTTTTTGTCGCGCGTTTCCCCGCCGCCGCCCAGTCTCCTCGTCGACCGGGCGAACGCCATAATTACATTATACACGGGGTGTGCGCCACGAGGATTTACCATTTTAATAAGTCGCGAGAGTTCGGACATGACGTCCAGCGAGCAAAACGGTCGCGTGAAACTCAAAGGACGAAAACACGAACGCTTTGTGTAAAAAAATACTCATTGTTAAGATTGTCAGACGTCTGTTTTTTTACTACAATTTTGGTAATATTCGTCGGCGCGAAATAAAATTCTTCGAATCGTTTCAATATGAGTTATAAACAGCCGGTGGGTGAAATTTTTAAAAAAAAAACATTATTCGAGCGTACATTATATTGCGTACAAATCAACGGTCCACTCTCGTTCGAGACGAACATACCTAAATTGATACCAATTGACAATTGACCTACTATTGTAAAATGTGCGGCGACGAGCTTGCGCGCCTTCCGACGCGTGACGCAAATCGAGCGAAACGTCTCTACCGATTTATAAACGTTTGGTTTACCCTGTCGTTTCACCGAGAACCGGTGAATTACCGGGATCTATCGCGACGGTTGAAAATCCTTTTTATATCGTCTATTATCATTGTTATTACGAGTTTGAGCGTGGAGAAAAAAAATCAAAAAGGAAAATTTCAATCGGTCGTAACGTACGTGTTAGATTCGATCGATATTTTTATCAAAACGTTTCGTCGTTCATTTTCATTTCTATTCGGAAACGAATGAAAACTCTGGTTCGAACTCTCAGTTATTATATATATCTACGTTCCGAGTCGTGCGGAACTATGTATACTCCCACGGACCGACTTCGTCACCGATCGTGTCCGCGCTGACGTGCAAAACGCGAGAGAAATAAATAACCACCTACGTCCGACTTTATAGTTTTTCCGACAAAACCGTTTCGTCGCGTACTTTTGCGCGACCCGACGACGTTTCGTTAAATATTAAATATTTAACGCGCGTTTGTTCGCGGAAAACAGATTTCGACGTTTCGTCCCGCCGCGGCCCTGAACGACAAAAATAAAGTACACTGCGAAATGAGGGGAGGGGATCGTCGGGGGGCGCGCCGTATCTTCTCGCCGTATTTCTAATAATTTCTGCGAGTTAAAAAGCAACGCCGACGATCGCGTTTGTCGCGAAAAGATTTCCAGAGATATACGTACGTTACGTTTATAAAATTTTAAGCGCGCTCGCGGGGAAAGAAAAAACGAAAATTACGTAAAAAAACCCGTACGACGTCGGCGGCGCGGCGTGACGATAATAATATTATATTCACACGTTAAATAACCGGCGAAAAGTGGCGAAAGACTCTGCGAGTCTCGTCCTAGAAACACTCGCGCGCGGCACTTTTATCTAATGTTTAAAGTGCTTTTTCGCGACGTCGTCGCGTCGTTTAACTCGATAATTTTCGACTTAATAACCTCGTTAAAAAAAAAAAAGAAAAAGAAAAAATAACGGAAAAACACGCGGACATAAAAGGCAAGACGAGAATCATACTCCGCCGCGCTGCAGTTTATTATAGACGTTTTTCCGTTTATTCGATTCCACGAAAACACGCCGACGACGACGGAATAAAAACACTGCGAGGAAATCTACTTAAAAGAACGCTCACACGCGCTGTGTGTACGTTATTATACCGTTTCGTCGGATCAGTCGCGAAAAGCCGACGCGTCTTAGAGACGGTCTCAAAAATAATACTACTGGGTCATTCGAAAAATGAGCGATCCGGCGCGTTGAATTTTCCATCGAGAGTTTTCGAGATTTTTACAGCTCGAAAAAGCGTGCGTTTTCCCCGAATAAAAACTCGTAAAAAATACACTGTGCATCGTTGTAAATCCAATCGCAGTCATCCCCACGCAAAAATAAACGAAACAAAACACAATACCTATATAATATACGTGTGTAATACGGCGTCGGAATGACACGTCGTATTTTTTTGTTTTTTTTTTGCTAAAAATTGCACGCGCGCTCTCTCGCCACGTATGAATTATGTACATATAAATAATATCGACATATCGCGTCGTCGTAACGCAGAACCTATTATGACGCGTGCGGGTTATTTTTTTTTTTTTTTGATTTTGAAATAAATATTTATCAACCGAATCACACGTGATCACAAAGATCACTCCGATGATGATAATAGGATGACAGTAGTAGCGTTTTCATTAAAAAAAAAACCAACGAACAATATTATTGTTGACTCGACGTGTACGCGTTAATTTATTTGACACCGAAAAAACGAACGGTGATTAATATTAGTTTGCCGCGATAACTACAATATGATAAAAGTATGCTCGCCAACGGAATTTTCGTTTTATTTTCAGAGACTATATTAATGTTGAATGTCAAATAACGATTTTAACGTCGGAACGCTTGATAAAATTTCGCTCTCCGTTCGAACGTTTAGATTTTGTTTTCCGTTATATTATTTACACCTCGCGGAAGTGATAATCGCGCGCGCAGAAGAACCGACTAATTATCGTGCTCGACGACGGCGCCTATTGACGGACGCTCGTCGCATTCTACGAGGAAATTATTGCCGAGAGCTTGAAAAATCAGAAACTCGCTAAAAAAGAATAGTCGAAAAGCCAAAGATCGGTCGAAAACTACTAGGTGAAAAAAAGACTCGAATCAAATAATAATACCCAGCCCGACCTCGACTCGATTTTTATAGTCGGACGATTTGATCGGTCGCCGATGGCAAAAATGATCGTCGCGAACAAACGTAAAACGTGTAGATCGTGTCGACTCGTCGGTCTATGTGTTTTTTTTTTCATATTATTATTTTTCACGTTCTCCTGGATTCTTTTTTTTCGGCAGGATAATATCGTAAACAATATGCGCGACGAACGGGATGCCGTAATAATATTTTCTCTCGTATAAATAACGGGTGATTTTCCGCACGTCTATCTACGTATTATCCGGAATAATAGTTTGAACGAAAAAATAAAAATAAAACGAACGACAATAAGACCGGGGCGCGCGTTAAACGTATATCAATCCTGACAACGGCGTCGCGACGTCTCGCCGCTGCAGCGGTGTGATGCGCGATAATCAACAAAAAAAAGGAGTAAAAATACGCGCGGGAAAAATTGCATTTCGAACGAAACGTCGCTCACAGTTTAATCGAGGCGCCGCCGTCCGCCGGAGGACTAACGAACTTAAGGATAATTCGATGACGCGTAAATACACGTATACCCCCGCGCGTACAAAATAAATAAACACGTAAACGACGGGGCGCGGCGGAGCAAAAATAAGGCGACGACGACGGTAAAATAAGGTTATTACGTTCCATCGGATCGTCTTCGATAGAGCTCTCGGCGCGCAGACGTGTTTCGCCGCGGAAAAAGGACGCGCGCGCGCGCGTAAGTACACCTAAACCCCGTAGACCGTGCGCGCGCTCGCGTGTTTAATGTAAGTTTTTAGCGGAAAAAGCACTTCGGCAAACTTGTTATCCGGGGCCCGTCCCGGTCCATTACTTTAGCTCGATTATTTTATACGTGTCCCGTAGAAATAGGCGACCGTGCGTTTTATACACGTCGTCGTACGCGAGACCGTATAACATAATCGTATTCCGTTGATCGGGGCGGGCGGGGTCCGTGCGCGTCGCCCGTTTTGTAATCGCTTCACGGTGAAAAACGAGTACGCGGCGGCGGCGACGGTTTTCACCGAGGAAGATTCGAGAAAACGACCAAACGTCTGATCCGATATCGAATTTTCGTCTCGTTTCGATAATAATCCTCGTGCAGACACGTCGTCTATATTACATCTACACGCGCTAGCTGGCCGTACTCGTCGAATCGGATAAAATATACGAAAGCGTTTATAGAACTATATCTACGAATTATCGATTAGGAAGTGTGGAAAAAAAAGAGACGTCGACGACCACCCCCCCCCCGGCCTTCTTTTGCGTCAGAAATCGTCGTTTCGTTTGAATTCCGCGGCGGATATACGATTACCAAAGACGGTAGTTTTTCGAGTTTGGATTGAAATTACAGTTAAGAACGGCAATATCCCGAAAACGCACCGCGGACTTGAATTTATCGTACGACTTAACGGGCGTCGCATTCGCGTGGAGAACGTCTCGACGGAATAAATTTCGAGTGGCGATTTCCTCCGGCGCGGCGGCGGCACAACGACTACTCGAGCCGTAAACGACTGCGACGGGCGATATTGTTATGTTAATATCGGAGTCGAACCGGTGCAGTGCGGCGGTAGACCCGACGGATTTTTCAATTAATAGCCGTTGTTACGTCGCGACGTACTCGTATAATACCGAAGATTATTATTTTTCGTCTGGGAAAAAAAGCAGCGGTATCGTGTTCGCAAACTACTATAATAATCACGACAGTCTATATCACGTCGGACGAATCCAATGACCGTCGACGCACAAAACGATATTATGGAC
Source organism: Drepanosiphum platanoidis (assembly GCA_948098885.1). Classification (NCBI taxonomy): domain Eukaryota; kingdom Metazoa; phylum Arthropoda; class Insecta; order Hemiptera; family Aphididae; genus Drepanosiphum; species Drepanosiphum platanoidis. The sequence goes on along the minus strand of OX402534.1, from coordinate 6,466,893 downwards.
GGTTCATCACGACGACGACGCGATCTTAAGGACGAAGATTGTTTTCTTCCCTTCTCCCGGTTCGTTACGATGGGTTTTTTTCTTCTTCTATTCCGTCCGTTCTTCGCGTTTCTATCCGTTCGTGTAGCCCTCGCGATTTGCGAACGAGATTTTTTTCATATCCGTTCGGCTAATTTTGCGGCCGATTCCAAACGTTAATGACGACGAACCGTAATGGCAGAGGCGCATTGTGGCGTTTACTCGGACGGCGGACGAACGGGCGAATCCATTTATTACATAATACCGTTACATTGTGTGTCGACAGGCCGCGAGAACGCATAATAGTCGCTATAATAATATGTATTGTGCGACAGAAATAAATATTCGTTTTACCCTCTTTTTTTTTTTTTTTATTCCAACAAACGAATTTCACCGCGTCGGATTATATAATATCAAACGCCGCGTGCACGCGACCGAGGTGTACGAGACGCGCGCCGCCAGGGAACCGTTTTATTAGAGGGGCAACTCTTTCAGAGTCGACAAAGGTCGTCGCGCGCGTTCGATTTCGTTTTCGAAATTCTTTTTCACGCACACATTATAATTATTATTCGTACATTATCGCGCGTATTCGCTCTTATCGATCCCGCGGCGGCGGCGGCGGTCTGTTTGCCGAATCGCGCCGTCCGTTCACCGCGACACTCACCGCGTGCGGCGAGTTCCCCGTTCGATCGATTTCCCGTCGGCACAAACACGTTTTCATTAACGTACACGCGTAAAAACGCCGCCGTCGTGTTGCCGTTTCTCTCGAGAAGGGAAAAAATATAAACATTTTAAACGCCTCGTCGCACGCGAACGCTTTTCACGCCGAGTTTTATGACGTGTGCCCGCGACGACCATCACGTAACGCGATCGGTAACTTATTTCTCCTCTCCGTCGCGATTGTAATTATTGTTCCGTTAGACTTTTCCCACGGCTTTTGGACGCGCTCGCAATATTACGTACAAACATATCGATTGTTGCTTTTTGTAAAACGCAACGATTATTTTTAATTCGATACTCCCCCCGGGTCGTCTCGATCGGTTTTTTTTTTATTCTTATTCGCGGCCAACTACTGATCCCCTTGACTGTGTTTTAAGTGAAATGAATTTGAAACGTCTTTTATGCGATTATTTTCGAGTCGCGAAGAAAAAAGAGCATTATTATTATACTGCGAAACAAAACATCGAGCGATACGAATTACGTATTATTCCTAGAACCGTTGTTTAAGAATAATAAATTATTTAAAAACGCGCGGCGGCGGAATATTTAAATACATATTTCAACATTTATTTCAATCGTCGTTTTCAAACAGGCAGGTATTATATATACCTATACTTCGTTCGCCCTAGTCGATTGTATTTTAAGCGAAAATGTTTAACGGGAACGACACGACGACGACGACGACCATTGTGTTCGGGCTGGCAAGACGTAATCATTATTATTAATTTTTTTTTTTCCCCCGTCAAAAAAGGTCCTTTGTCCGCGCGCAGAAATCTGTAACGACGGCGGCGGGGCTGTGACGTTAACCCGCGCCGAAGGATCGAGGGCGTTTGACGTGTTCGTTATGATTTTAATCCTCCGATTTACCGGTGTTCGGTGAATATCATGATCTGCGACGATTACGAGAACTATAACGTCACGTACGGCGGATTAACGGGTCAGTCGGCGCGACGGGAAATCGTTTTCGAACTGCGAGCGGAGGACGGCGCACGGACGGCGCCCGACGTTTTCCACGGGCGAAATCGAATTCGAAAAACCACGAAAACTCAAGTCGGTACATCGGAAGATCGGTCGGCACTACGGTCTTGATGAGAAAAACGACGTACCGTCGTCGCGTCTTAATGGATATTTACATTCGGTCGCAGACATTATTTTCGAAGAAAATATTATATTTTTACACTTTAAGAGCGCGTCGTGCAAACATGTCGTTTCTAAAAACGAAAAGAGTGGGGGAAAAAATAAGAAAAAGCGTTCATTATAACGAACAACACTGGCTGGGCGGGTCTTTGAGAGTTGTTTTTTTCCCCTTCTCCTCGCGCGATATAATCAAATATTCTAACATCGCGTATTCCGACGACGAACGGCGGCGGCGGCGGGCACGCGCGCGCTCCGTACGATTAACCTAATGATATTTGCGCGGCAATTGCGCGCGCCTCGACGAAAGCAAAACTCACCGCCTCCAATCCGCCGCGACGAATCGACGACGTGTGACGAACAGACGACTTGTTGACTGTGCCGCGGCTTGTTGTCGATCCGGAACAAAACGGACGGGTTTCGAATACGCGATGCGCCGAAACGCCGCGGCTTCGAAAGCGATCGCCTCGGGTAGAAATCCGATTTCCAGCGGATCCGGCGCAAACCACAATCTCAAAACGTCGAACGAGACTTTTGAGGTGCGTTTTAAACGAAATTACCAATTAGAATCGACCCGCCGCGTCTTAAATCAAATGAACGTCTGTAACATGTAACATGTGTTTTATATATTGCTGTGTGTGTGTGTGTATAATCCGGCTCGAAGTCCACAATTCTCGAGTGTACGGGAATCGAAATTTCGATTTGAAAAAATTTCGACATGATAATCTTGTAAAAACGCCCGACCTTGACGAAGTTATCGTCGAAAACTACAGAATAAAACGTAGGCGTTGGAACTCTAGGAAGATGAATATTTTCCTTTTTCTCCCAATATAAACTAAATACCGACGAAATACGTCGTACGTAATAGAATACGTTACGTTTGATTTTATTTTTCGACGTTTTTTTCTTCTTTTAACTTCTTTAAAAAATCGAAAAATACGATCTCTCCGAGGTGGTGCCAAGTAGACGAAGTCGCCGATCGGTCGATAAGTCCGTTTCGCATTAGATCTGCTGGCAAGGAAACGGATCACCGAACAAAGGAAAACAATAACGCGTCGTCGTAAAACATTTTCGCTCTACTCGGCAACTATAAAAAGTAAAACGTAACGGGCGATGTGTCGACACCCGACGACGACGTAACCGTTCTTTCCGTTAAACGAATATCACGATGTTTAACGCGCGTGTTCGCGGCCCAGACGATTCGCGACGGTCTCCAAAACTCTGCCAATACTCGCGTGAGGACTACGATTTTCTCAATGCACCCTTTCCCGAGTGCACGACTAATAATCGCCGGGAACGTACGAAAACCAGGAAAAATCGTCGCCGCGCTCCTGCGCCAACGCTGATACCAATGTATACACGGGAAGAGCAGGACGGAGCTCGTCCTAGAGGTCATAATAATAATTTTATTCCCAACAGCGATAACTGAATTTCGATATCGTACTCATTGTTTTGTAACGATAATGTTTGACCGTCGAAACATAAATCGTCAATAGTCGGTGGCCGTTCTGTTCTGCGGTCTGTTTTTTTTTTTTTTTGTTCATACGATTCCGCGCGTTACGTTGCGCGGACCAGACATTATTCTATTTGCGGGTTTTGCGTTTCCGTGCGACGGTGTGCGGATTTAAATATTTGGAAAACGAACCGTCGCGGTATTGTTTATATAGTGTTTATATGCGATAATATTATATGATAAATGAAAGGTCGGTGCGGTTAGGTTATTATTATTATTACTATTATTATTATTATAGCGTTCTCGGCGGGTTTTAAAAAAAAAATAATAATAATAAAAACCCCAATCGAAGATACTCTTTTTAGAAGGACGGAGGTAGGAGGATATTCGATAACCCGTCTATCGCGCTCGGCGCGAGTAACGAAACGACGACGTCGGACAATAATCGATATTTTTATGATGTTATAACATTAAAAGTAGTTAATCTATTATTGTAATCGCTGTGTCGACAACTCGTACGCCGTCGTCGAATATTGTGTCTGAAATTCGTCGTCTTTATTATTATTGCTAGTGTCGCCGCCTCTTATAAGTCGAATGCGTTCGTATATACATATAAAAACTAAATTCCTCTTTACTTGTTCGACAGCGCGTCGTACTGGGCGTCTTCGATCGTGTTTTTCGGCCGGGACGTTTTTAAGGTTAACATTGCGCGTTGTTGAATACGAAAGACCGTTAAGACGTTTCCACGGTTCGAGGACGAAACCGTATCGTACTCGGATCGTCTGAAATTCAACTTTGCACTCATCGTAGAGTAATTATCGCCGGCGATTTCGAAAAGGTCCTTTTTTTGGTCGAACGGCCGACGTCCCGGTCTGGCTGACGTCGATATAATATGAAAGTCCGAGTGTCGTCGCCGTTCAACAATACTTTACCGATTTGTTTTCAAAACGACCCGTGACTTGTTCCTCTTCGAGTTGTTTGAATATTTATAACATATACAATAGTTTTCACAGACGTAGAAAAACGTAGTGTTTAAGCCGCGGTGTACGCGATCGATATCAGGCGGAAGCTCTGTCCCGACACGGGACCTTACGTTCCTAATTAACCAATCAGTATTAAATAACGGGAAACATTTGGGCGAGGGATAAACACGCGACGTGTTTTCCGTGGATTTTCAAATCGCCAACGTCGAGTTTGTACCGCCTTTTTTTTTTTTTTTTACCCGCCGCGAACGTGTACCAATGAAAACCGGGTAAACCGTAAAGAATGAAACGCGTCGCCGTCGCCGAAAGAAGAAGAAAAAAAAAACAACGACGACGAGATATCGGTCCGACCGAGGAAAATGTTTTCCGTCTACGCGCCCGCGGGGCCGTCGCCGAGACGGAAACGGGAAAATAAAACGACAGACCGACAACTCGCACACGAGGAGACGTTTCTTCGCGCAGTCCCGGGGCCTTAACTGCGAGAATTTCATCTGCGCGCGTCCTCGTAGCCCGGCGGCGGCGTCACTCTGCTGTGCTGGCCCGCATACGCAATAAATACAATACGCGCGCCCCCGAAAGGATTCGCGATGTGTCGCGCGATACGGACGCGAGATTTATATTCGCCCCGACGAGAACGACTCTCGCGTTTTACCTGCCCCGCCGCGCCTATAAATATAACGGACGGCCGATTATAATGATGATATAGTTTTGACCGAAAACCCGTTCGTCCGATGATAAACGTTTTTTTTTTAAAAAATTATTGATCTCGGCTTGTATTGTGTTTACACGCGGGTACGTGACAAACGCACCGACGACGGTCGAAACGATCGACAGGTTTCCACGACGCGTCGAACGCGAATAAAATGAAATATATCTATACGTTTATCGCGCGTATTATTCGAACTTTTCGGGATTTTCGCGTAGACTCGAACTTTTTTCGCTTTTGAAATCTATATGTTTCATATCATATTTTCATCATGCGATCATATTTTGATGATCGCTATAAGCTCGACGTTGTTCGTTTTACCGAAACGGTTCACTCGGAATCTGAAATCTAAGAATAAAGAGACGACACTAAACTTCGCGATAGGTCGGAAACACAGTTCCGACGGACGGACGCATTCGTATCGGTCATACTTCCGTCGACGTTAAGGTACGATTTCCCTTGCGCGAACGGCGAACGCGGTCAGCGAACGCGAACTACGAATTGAGATCGCGTTCGCGTCATGTTGGTTTGCTCTAGACGATTCTTCGTTGCGACCGAAAGATAAATAATTTATATTTTAACAGTCGTCCGTCAGTCGTATTCGATATTTTGAAGTGCGAAGTTCACGGTGGAGTGCTATTGGTTTTAAAAATTATTATATAATGGAAGTCGATAAAGAAATGTTGAAAATTATTTTACTAGACGGAGAAGATGATGATGAGTCGCTTTGGCATCTCGTATATTCAAATCTTTATAATCCCTATTTTCAGGATTATAAATTGGGAGGTGCTTGGCTACACATTCAACCAATATCTCGTCTTGTTCCTTGGTAAACTCGACCATTGCAGAACTCATGTTTGAATATCCGACGTCAACGAGTGTTCAAACAGAAATGATAACATTGCATGGTGTATAATAATAATAATAATTATTATTATTATTATCAAAACAACAAGTCGATCGCGGCGCGAACCAATTTAAATCGCCGACCGCGATCGCGCAAGGGAAATCGTACCTTTACTCTTCTGTCCAGGACTGTTTTAAGATTCTCGGAAATGGCGTGTACACGCGTGCTCTACAATATTATTATCAGACGTCATATAACGTGATTATTAGAGTCGGAAGAAAAAACACTTACCCGTCGCGTACAACAGTGCGCGAACAGAACTCGGTAGACTATAGGTCAATAATTGTTGCAGACTGAAAACCGCAAAATCGAATCGGATCGCGCGAAAAGTCGTGGAAAATAAACGTGTATTTGCGGTTTCGTGTGCCGCGAGCGGCGATCGTCATAATAAAACTCGCGGCGTCCAAATCGTTTTATTGGCTCCGCGGGTAGGGGGAAAAAAACGACGCCCTTATTGTTTCGAAACGTTTTTTTTTTTTTTTTTACGGCGAAATTTGCGGAAAATATCACTTATGGATATATCACGTTATTCAAAAGCTCACATTAAAAACAATTTACGACGACGGGTTTTCGACCGTCCGCGGCGGGCTCGCTGCGCTTGATATAACGCGCGTACAATATTCGGGCGGCCCGTGATTTATCCTTCGTCCTCCGTTGCGGCGGAGAAGTGATATTTTTGCTTTCTGAACTGTCGCGACCAAACGACTACGATTTTTTTTTTCTGCAATAATAATAGCCCGACAGTCGGGGACGTACTACAAAAAAAAAAAAAAAAAACGTAATAAATAACAACGGAACTAGAGGGAGAGACGGAGGATGAATTCGTAACAATTAAAAATAATAATAAAATAAAAGTTACGCGCGATGAAAACGCCACTAGTGGCCGTTTAATCACGTCACCGCGAGCTGAAAACTTTCGACGGCGTGACGAATTATTTCGGCCGGGGTTGTTAAAAAAAAAAAAAAAAAAACCGAAAAAGGTCAGAAGGTCGGGATATTACACGGGCGTTTAATCAGTCGGCGGATCAAGTGGACAATTTAAAGACTGCCAACGACCCCCGGGGATAATATATAACCGATATATTTTTATTGTGTTGTAAAAATAAAAAAAAAAATATAGAAAAACACCGCCGCCGCCGCCGCCCGACACGCTTTCTAATTGAATGGAGGCGGCCGCGCTCGGATAAGGGAGAGAAAATAAAATATAGTTACGCGTTCGAGCGCCGGCCGAGCCGATAAAACTAAGATTACAGTTATCAACTCGACCTGGGTAAAAAATAAAAAAAAAAAAAATAAATAAATTGCAGCTTTTATATAGGACTTGGGAATGCGTTTTTTTTTTCTTTTTATCTTTTTAAATAATTTAATAGTAATAACGCGCGCGGGGAGAGAACGTTTCTCTTCTCACCGCTCGTATATCGACGCCCCCCCCCCCCGGGGTTTTACGATTATTAAACCGTTCGCGACCACCGACGACGACGCGTCCCTACGCCCGGTATGGAATAACATCGCGTTTATCGATACTCCGTCGCAGGATATCATCGGCCTCCCCGCGGTCGCCGCCGCAACATCTATTTATTTCGAACCACCGCGCCGCCGACACGACAAACGTTATACGCCGAACCGTCGAGACAAGTACGAAACGAGTGTGTTCGAAACGGTAAACCCCGTGACGACGGCCGCTCTCCCCGCCGCTATTTAACCCATATATAAATGTTCGCCGTTGTTGTTGAATTTATCGGAGGAAACTCTCGGGCGGCAATAAGCCTCGCGGCTTTATAATATATTAATAACGCGGAGATTAGATTTTTGGAAATTCGAAAACGCCCGCCGAGCGCGATTTACGCGCGCCGCCGTCGAACGATCGCGTTTCGAGTTTACCTATATATAGTTTTCAAAGACGGCGGCGGCGGCGCGCCGACGATTTATATCTCCGCGCGCGCGCGCGCGCGCGCGCGAATAGTCCTTTTCTATATTCGTGTCGTAGTAATTCCGCGCATACGACGCGGCGATGTTTTTTACAGCGTCCCTCGGGACATTGCCGCGGGAAAAGGAAAACAAATTACTCGATATTTTTCTATTCGTATAGATTAATGTGCCAGCGGTTCGGTAATAATACCGATAACTTATTAGTGATGTGAAAATACTTACCCGGAAAACAACTCATTATTAAACGGGTACGATTTTTGGTTTTGACGAAACTCGCGTTTCCGGCGGATATAATAATGTATGACGCGCGCCGTCGCGATTAAGAGTTATTATTATGCAATGGAATACGTATGTTTTTTCTTGTTCGTAATAGTATATTATAAGGCGGCGGTTCCCAAACTTTTTTCTCCGCCGTGCCCTTTTCCGGACCGAATAATACGAAAGACTGAACAACAAAAAAAAAGAAGAAAACACTCATTGATAGTCAATTTTATTGATTTTATTAAACCCAATACAACGTGAGCGTTCTGAGCCAAGTACACGGCCAACTCGACTATAAACTAACGTGTTTTTAAACCGGGGAAAAAAAAAAAACAAAATAAATATGAGCCGCGTAGGAAAGTGGTGCAAAGTTCGAGAACCGTCTGGACTTGTTAAAATGGGAGAAATAAATAGACGGACAAACGCGCAAATGATGGGAATTTGGATTTCATCGAACACCTCCCGAAAACGCTGCTGGCCGTGTGTATTGCGTGTCCTGCGGAAAAAGTTGAAAACACGCCGACGACGACGATCGTTTCACGCGTGTCGTGCCGTGTTTCGGGCGGATTTCGCTCGTTTCGAATTCGCGCAAAGTTTGTGCCGCCGCGCCGCAACCCCTTTCGCGGTCCGACGAAACGCGGGCGGTCGCGCGCTGCACCGCGCTACTAATACGGGCGACTTTAAAAACGCGCGTCAGACCGGCAAAAATCGCGCGGGAACAAACGACTTTTCGTTTCCCCTTTGGTCGGAAAGATTTGTTTTTAATGAGTTTGTTACCGAATCGGTTAACCTCGAGCCAACTTTCTCCCCCCCCCGCGAGATCCCGGACTGCGGCGGGGGCCGTTTCCTTTTCGCGCCCGCGGCGAACGCTCCATGACGTTTTATAAGTTTTCCTTTGTAGTCTCGACAACGCCCGCCCGACTACCTGACCTACCTGACCTCGGCCTGCGTCGATGACAAACGAGATCGTATGGCACGTCGATCGACGACTACCGGGCAGGTGAAATAAATAGACGTCCGAGAGACAAAAAAATCGTCACCTAAAAACATTTGAACGATTTGAACATTTTACTCGAAACGCCCCCCGGGAAATGCTATACCTAATTTTGTCGAAGTTGTATTTTGAAAAAATCGTTGGAAACTTAAAAACAACAATGACGAATAATAGTAAAACCGAACAAATCTCGTTTAGAACAATCGATTGAAATATTATGACACGAATGACTACGGAATCGATAATTTATTGTTATTCTTTCAAATTCAATAACTCCAGTTCTAGAGATTTATTCAACGCGCAAAACCTACTGCGCGCTTTTTATTTATTTTTTTTTCTCTATTTCGTACACTCGAATAAAGGTAAATAATATTAAGGCGCGTTTCTTTCGCGTTTCTCGTAAATGTAAATGATGTTTGATATTTTTTTTTTTATCCAATTCGATTTAAAGAAGAAAAAAAAAAAACTATAGGTAAATGTCCTGCGTTTCAGGCTCCTATTCGCGAGCTTTGAGATGTAAAAACAAGTAGAACGAAACGAGAATAGTGAACGATGACTAATTTTTGCAGTTTAATTTAAAACGATCGACCGCGAAAGTATGGCATATTACGTTTGTCTTGGAATTGTTTTTCGTGTTTCGCGTCGTAGAAATAAAAACGTTCGTGCGATGATAATATTACGAGACTTGAAAAGCAAAACGACGACTAAATTTCCGTCAAGTCGACGAAATCGACCAAATCGTTTGTTCGTAACGTTAATATCATAACTGTTGTATTTTTCATTCGACGATTTCGGCATAAGCATTTCCATTGTCGGCGAATACCCGTCATACGTACCACCTGTAAATATAAAAAAATCGTTGTTTTTTTTTCGTCGCGAACCGGTCTGTATAGTTAATAGTTTACGTCGTCTCTCGTTTTGTTTTCACGGGGAAATTTTAATCGAGTTTGGCGTCCGCGGAGTGCTCGTCGCCAATATCAAACCGCGTTTCGTTTTGACTTTTAGACCTCGCGCGCGCGCGCGCCGCCGATGCCTACATAACAAGAGGGTCGTGTTTTCGGGTCATCTAAGTGTTTCCCCGCGCGTAAACGCATTATCCAGAGGTCATTATTAAATTAGACAATCTCTGTGACGGAACGGCTTGCGAATTACGTTGCTGCGAGTGCGCCGAAAGTTCGATTTACTTTGCCCCCCCCCAGTTGACGACAAAGTTTCACCTGGACGCGCGCGCGTCGTGCAAGCCGGTCTCTCCCGACACTGAGTGCAAAATAAACACATTTCCCGTACGCGCGTGTTTGCGTTGCGGCGGCGCGCGTACGCGTTATTGTTTCCGTCCGACGAAACTTTATTCCTAATTCGGTTATTTAATTGTTGCGATATAATTGGATTCGCCGCGCACTATAGGCACTCGCGGACGGCGCGACTAGAGATGATCGTCATCAGACCCGGGCCGAGTCAATCAGACGCGTATTGTGTGTTTAGCGTGTGTCGCGCGAGACACTATAATATTACGGCGTACGTACACGATTTGTATATTTTTTCCACACACACGCGCGAGCGCTCGCATTGCAGTCCTGGGTGGCAAATTATTTCGACGCCACGCGGTGCCTCGAAAATTACCTTCCTTTTTTTTTGTCGAATCACGAGAAATATCACATGTCGCCGGCGGCGGTTCCGGAACGTTTTTTTTTCCCCGCGGTGCCCTTTTTCGGACCGAACACACATAGTCGCCGCGTCCTGCTGCGAATAACACGAAAGACTGAGAAAAAAAAAGAAAAAAATTTCTCGTCGATGGCCAATTTTATTAAACCCGATACAATCTAAGCGTTCTAAGCTAAATTATAAATTGACGCGTTTTTAAACCTAAAAAAAAAAAAAAAAAATCATTGTCATTATGATTTTTCTCAGTACGCGTTTTGTTTCGAATGAAATTCTACGCGCGTTCGATCGAAGACGGACGTCACGCGTCCCGTTTGAAAAGAGTTGATCTAGTGCGAATCGCGACGCGTATTTGACTTTATCGAAACCAAATCTACAGTTTTCTCTCGTCTGTTTTCCAAAAAAAAAAAAAACCAAAAATCTATCGATAAACCAATAGGTAAATATAATTTTACCGTTCGGATATAAATATAATTTACCGCCGCGACAAACAACAATGCGAAATGGAAAAATTGCTACGCGTTCCTTTTTTCTTTTTTTTTTTCCGAACCACACAAAAAGCAGTACGTACAGTTTCAGATATGCGCATATTCGGCGTCGAATTTTTTATATAATATTTCCTGGTAGGTCCGATATTTCAATGGAAAGAGGGTTACCGAATGCCGACAAATATTTTCCATATTAAAATACAAATGTTATTGAATTAAAATCAAATATCACGTTATAATTTTATTTAATATTTCGAGTCGTACGAAATGATATCGATTAAAATGTAAAAAAATATGTTAAGTATAAAATTAAAAAAAAAGAAAAAGATCATAACGTAAGAAATAACATTTAAAATGAATAAAAATTAACGAACAGTAGATGAGATCGCGGTATATACACCTATTAACGCGTACAAATCATAAAATAAAATCGCACGAATAAAAAAAACTTACGGGAGAAGCGTTCCACAAAGATTTGTTTTTAAAAAGTCGGTAGGCCCTGGTCTGCTAAGCCAACACTGCGCGTTGTTTTTTATACTCGTATGTCGATTTCTATTACTAACCCGAACGTCGACAAGAATAATATAATTGTATACGCGAAAAGAACACGGACTATTCCGTACGCACGCCGAAATAAAGTACAATAAAAATTAAGAATGTTTTCCACCGCCGCGCCGTAAAGACCGAGAAATTATTTGATAAATCGTTTCGAGTTCTCGAATCTCAGCGTAACTACTGCAGCGTCTTGTCGTCTCGATCGTTTCGCGATTTTTTACGATAATGTAATATATATATATTATTGTATACGATTTATTATCCATCCGTATGAATTCGACCCGACGTCGATATATTTTATTTTTATATTTTCGGCAGCGACATATTTTATCGTGTTGTGGTATATCATCATACCTCGGATTAACCGTGTATTTCGTTTGCAACGTTTTTTTTTCGCAAACAATAAAAAATGTATATAAACGTATATATAATAATAATTCAAAGTTTCTCCTTTTTTTTTTTGCCCCCCCACAATGACAGATCACGGAATTATGTTCGATATACGCGAAACTGAAAAAAAAAAAAAAAAAACAACCATTCGATATGAATATATACGGCGTCACATAAATTATACGCGGTCAATACGCTCGCGTCCAAACGAGTATACCTTTCGGAAAGTCCGCGTGTTTCGCGCGCAGACATTTATAAAACGTATCGCGACGAGCATTTATCAACGGCGCGAAATTCCCGTAAAAAAAACGGACGAAACGGCGGCCTCGAAATCGGACGTTTCGACAAAGTCATACGTAATATTATTTACGTAAATAATCGACGCGGGTCGAAAAAAAAACAAATATAATAAATAGCGATTTTTTCAAGTAACACTCCCGTCGACGACGCGAGATCCACGTCGTCGTCATACGGAAACGATATCGTTTCCCTAGCTCAGTGATGGACAAAGTACGGCCCGCGAAAGTATTTAATTCGGCCCGTCGAGGGTCCATCGACATGGATAGTATATGGATATTGGATAGGCATATATATTATGATTAAAAGCATTTTTTCTATAATTCTGGCCCTCCTCTAGAATGTTTTAAACTTTGTGGCCCCTCATTAAAAAAGTTTGCCCACCACTGCCATTAGCTGTTCCACCGAAAGTCGCGGACGTCAGATCATAATTATGTGGCATATTTATAAACAATACAATTTCGCGTTGTCTGCATTCGGTTTGCACTCGATTCGTAATGGCCGTTCCGCAAATAGTCCATCCATGCTTTCTTATTCGACGGGAAAAGATTTGACAAAAACAACTAGGTTTTTTCGACGTTTCTTTCTAGTTTAACCTAATGTACGAGTTATCTCGATAGTTTTCCTTTCGACGAGGTTCTACTGTATATATATATATATATATATACAATATTTAATCGGAGAGTTGGTAGCGCCCACTCGTAAAATGTGATCTTTCGATTTATCCAGTGTCGGGAGAACGAATAAAAAACGTCTCTGCAGGCCAACAACACGCGTGTACCGGAGTACAACGAAACTAAAAACGGCCAATTTACGGCCCGACAGCTCCGCACGAGACCGAATACACTCGTATTATACTATAATACACGCCTATTGTTGAAGTCGGGAAATATCACGCGAAAGTTTCGAGCGCGTATAGTTTTCAAGGACGATCGCGCGTTTGTGTCGTTTTATTTTTTCCTGTAAACGCGGTGTTGTTCGTTTTCTCTTGCACGCCGACGCGACGAGGCCGCGGCTCTTGTTCGCGTTTCTCGTCGTCGAAAATCGAATTCGAAAGTCTGTCGCACGCCCGACGTCGAGACCAACTCGAACGAGAAGAACGTAAAGAACCCTTTGGAAATATCGGCAGACCCCGCCGGTGACTCGGATGATCGTAAAACGAATAGATCACAACGGTTACTTTCGTCGAGTCCTGCTCGGGACTATAGGAATCGATTTGTTTCTTTCCAAAAAAAAATAGAAAACCTCAGGTGGATTCCAATTATAGATGGTCGAGCAAATCGCCCGCGCTAATTCACAGAAATAAAATATCGCGAAATTTCTCCTTTTTTTTTTTTTTACAAGTTTATTTTTTGAAGAGCACGTTTCCGTTGTCTCGAGCGCGCATATTATATTATGTTATGTTCACGTTTTCCGAACGTTATTTATATATGAATAAATAAAAACGGACGGTAAAAGTTCCCGGACGAGAGAGACATTAGTTTCGAAAACGGCGGCGTAGCCGAGATTTGCGGGTCGCGCGTTCGACGGACGCCATATTTTCCGGCAAGAAACGGATTCTAATATCCGAAACGGAAAGTTTCGGATTTTTCCCGGAACCGGCGGCGGCGCGCGGACCGAAATATAATCGCGAGGCGTTTGTGTTTTTTCGCGCTTTTCTCGGCGCGCTCATATCAATTGATTTCCAAAATTTTTGAAATTTCGTTTGTTCACATATATTGTATATAATATCACGTCGACCGTTTATATTTCGCACAAAAGATCGGTTGAAAACGTCGATCCGTCGCGCGAAAAAGGTCGGTTTTTTTTTCTTCAAAAAATCGATTCGCCATCATTAGAATGCGTTTAGGCCAGGCGAGTGGCGACCCGGCGCACGTCCGTGTCCGTTAAGACCGCGCTCGCGCCAATTACAGTCGGAAGCGAAATAAATTACCGGCTAAACGGCGGCGGCGGCGCGTGTATTTATTTTTAAAGCGTGCGAACGCTAAACGATTACAGTCTTTGCGATCAGAATTCCGTTGTGTTTTTCCTTTTTTTCTTTTTTTTTCAATCGGTCGTTGCATCACTCGTACGTTTTTATGGTCAGTGCGTTTTCTTTTTTCGATCGGATTCGCTTCAGCGCGACGTTATCTTTTCCCAAAGGACAACGCGTCTCCTGTTTTGTCTTGTTTCGAACGCGGATAGTTCGCGCCGCGTTTTCCGCGAATTTTAACACAGTTCTATATCGACTTTCTACGTCCGAAATTGGCCGAGTTACGGCGCGGCGATTCAAACGGAAAACAGTTGTTTCCACTGTAACTCTGAAAACAACGATCCTACGGCGAGACTGGAAATCTCACGACACTTATTTATTCGGGTGGTTTCCTTTTTTTCATTTTTTAATTAGTTTTCTTTTTTTTCACGAGCATTTCGAGTTGAAATTTGCCACACCGGCGGACGCTCAGAACCGTTGCGATTTCTATTTTCAAGGATCGGCTTATCGCCGGATTCAAATATTATTCATTCCAACGGGGTAGTATTTGATACTGTATGTACCGATAGCGTCCTGTCCGAGGACGAACAAAACACCGTATAAAACCGTGTAAAAAATTCAATAGAAATTAAACGCGTGTATTAGTTATGTTTTTTTGACGCCGTGGATTTTAGGAAACGAAGAACGAAATTCGCCCTAAGTCGACACGTTGATCATACCGCTCTACTTCTTCTTCTGATACGGTGCAGACGGTATATTTATCTGAAAATAAGAACAAAGAATTTCCGCAAACACGACGTTCTCGGAACGCTGTTGTCGACCGAGAAGCGTATACGAATACGTTTTTCGTTCGGATTGCGTTTTCGAAAAAGAAAAAAAAAAAACAAAATCATTAACTTGCCCCAGAGTCGTGCGATACGGTCGGGGGGTTCGTACGGTTTTTTTTTGGTATTATTATTATTTATTTTTCGTCGTCGTCGCCGTTGTTGTTGTTGTTTTGCGCGTCCGTCGGCGACAAAAACGACTGCGCGCCGTCGAACGATACTGATTTGCATGTCGACCTTCGTTAAGCCTGATGAATGCACATTCAGCGGGCGCGCGCGGCCTGGGAAACGGGAGCGTCGATTTATCTCCCGTCCGAATACACTCGCGACACCGTTTGTGTGTACCTACCTATAATAATAATATATTATACGCGCGTACGTCCGCGTTTATATCGTATAATAATAACACGTATGAATACATACGTATATATTATGTATATATGACTCGAGCGCGCGCACATCCATCGACGTCTGTATAATTACGTTATAATGTCGCGTAGTGTCCCCCAAAGGACCGTTCGCGGCGCGGATTGTACGCGATTACTGTTTTATTACCGCGAGGTTTTTTTTTTTTTTCCCGGACCTGGGGAATATAAACGCAGGCGCAGGCAATGACGACGACAATGATGAAAACGAAACGAACGGGCGGGGGAGAAAAAGAGAAGAAAATTCGGCGTCGAAAAAACGCGGCGAGTCGTCGGTGTCGCCGCTTCCTCGTAGGTCGTATTCGTGTTACGCTCATTTTTCTCGTCGACGCGAGTAAATTCAATCGAAGTTTTAAAAATAACATATTTGCGGACAGCCAGCGCGTGTCGTCGTACCTGCTCGGTGTGTTTTCTTTTATGCAATGCGAGTGATTAAAAGTTTGAAAAACATTTTCTGTCCGGCAAACGTGGCAAAATACGCCGTACTCAATGTGTGGCGAGCAAAAAAAAAACTAGAGTAAAGCGACCCCCCCCCTCCCATTCTGACTGACGGCGGCCGTTTTCTATTATGATTTTATTCGATTCGTCCGATCGCGACTTTCCAACCAGACGTGACGTCGCTATCAAAAAAACAAAAAATAGTCTCTGGCTAACGGTTGTTTTTATCTCGTCAACTCGTGTAAAAGTTTTTTCTATTTGTTTTCACACACAAACGATAACGAATTAAAACACGTGACAAAAATGTTTGCGCTCGACACGTCATAATGAAATCATTTCCGCAGTCGACTCAAACGCGCCATGACGCCAGAAAGCGTGGGGAAAAAAATTACAAAACTCGTACGACATATATGACAAAAAAAAAAAGAAAAAAAAAAGGGAATACTACGAAAACAACGCGCAACAAATCATTATCGAAAATTAAAACGCTCGCCGATTAAATAAAAACGCGCGTAATCGTTACGACTGTTCAAATCGAAATTAATATTTTAAGCTCGCGCAGACCGTTATATTTTTCTTTCGTCGTAAAAACCAAATCGATTCGAGTTCGCGACCCCGGCGGTGAACAAATACAAATTCGATCGACTGTATTCGAATAGAATTTCAAAACGAAATCCGTTGTGCGATTTCAAAACGTTTTCCCGACGCCGACGTTGCCCCGCCGCTCCGGTTCGCGGAAGATATTCACCCCGCGGTGCAGTGCAATAACTACTATATACTAACGGGCGGCCGACGTTTTTAAGTATTTATTTCCGTGTTATATAAAACACCGTAATATCCCCGAGGGCCGCGCCAAAACGCCGTTTTCGGGAACGTTTGCCGGTCCATCGGGTCGTCGGACGCGCAAAGACTATCAAAACGACGACGGCGGCTTACAATAATATAATACCCATTTATATATATATCTAAGAGCGGTTTCGTTATATTAGTTTCGCCGTCGGTGATGTGTGCACGTGCACTCGTTTATATGTATATGTATGTGTATAATGCAGGGCTGGATCAAGGGGGGGGGGCTAGGGGGGGCTATAGCCCCGGGCCGCAAGTTGAAAGGGACCACAGTGTGTCAACTCATTTTTTTCAAAACATTATTATAACTTATAAATTTTAAATTTATGTCATATGAAAATGGACTATGGACTTGGATACATCATTACCGACACACGAGACTCAATTATAGGTATAGTGGTCGTCGCTTCTTCCAACTCGTTATCGTCGTTATCGTGCGGGTTTCCGGCCGATCCGTCAATGCGATAAATATAATCGGTTAAACTTATTTTAATTTATATTTATTACAAATTAATAAATCAGAAGAAAAAAAGGAAATTGTTTTAGGTGAAAAGGCCTCAATAAAAGTAATAGCCCCCCTTAAATTATGACCATAATCCGGCCCTGGTATAATGTATAACGCGACCGATCGATAGAACCGCGCGACGAACTTGTTTCGAGCACATCTCGACGGAAAGTCTTGAAATCTAGCGGCGAATTATTGTAGAGAGACACCGACGACGACGACGACGGTTGAGAAATCAAAACTCGAATAAACGCGCGATTCGAGCGTGGTAAAAAAAAAAAACGAGCGAACGTGTTTTCAAACATCGCCACGTACGCGCATAAATATATGTAATACACAATATTATTATGTAAATGTAAAAACACGATAAACTCCGTACGCGCGTGAAATTTATTTCTCGTGGTCGTTTGTTTTCGTTTTTCTCGCCGCCCACATAAAATAATTAATGCTCCGCGCGGAGAGACCTTCTTCGAATCGGACCAACGGGTTGCCGCCGCCGCCGCCGCCGCCGTTTTAGCGGCCAGAGAGGCGTTCGATTAGTTAGTCGTCGACGGTAATTCACTTATCCGCCGGCTGCGGAAACGGACGTTCCAAGCGAATAATATTATTCCATTTGAATGTTTCGATTGCCAACTTTCTCCGACTGAAAAAGGTTTCGATAATATCGTTACGCGCGTTCGTCGCGCCCGTCCAAATACGACGTTCTATTGAAATCGTCACGGTGGTCGTGTGAAATGCGCGCGCGCGCGCGCGATACGGATGGAAATCAGAAACTATAGGACCGAGGATTAATATTTCTCGACGAAAAACCGCACGAATTGATAAAATAATAAATGTCTGTAAATAATAGTAGTTTCGATATTTTCAATTGTTCGGATGTAGTTTTTTAAATTTAAAAATCGTGAAAATGACGGGAGAATAAAAAAAAAAATGACACTTATAGAGGTGCCGCCTGAGAACCAAACCCGATAGAAATTCTCGTTTTCACGAGCGCGATCGTCTAGTATTCTACATGGTTTATAGAGACGACAGAGCGACGGGAAAAACGACAATAATTAATTGTTTTTCAATTTGTCTTAGACGTCCGACTTTGACAAGCCGAGCGGAATTATTGTAAAAAGCACGCGTCAAAAAACACGCGACGGTTCGCGCGAGTCCGAATAATATGTTGGAAAACTAAAATGTAAAACGATCGGGGAAATATTGTTCACCATTATCATCCGACGCCCGGGGCGAATAAGTAAATATATAAGTTTGTCCGCCGCCACTCGGCGTTGGATTATAAATATCGCGAAACATACGTTACGAGCCAGCGGCGGGCTCGAACGAGAACCACGTCGCGTACGATAAAAATATATAAGTAACGCGACGGAATAGTTGCGGCGGTCGAAGAGCGGGATTTCGCGGTTGTTTCAAAACTAACACGACACTATAACCGGCTGTAACGAGGATAAAGGTAGCGCCGTAAAATGTGGATATGTAACACACGTCCGCGACTATATTATAAAACCACTCGTCGTATCACACTGCGCAGGCGAAACAAAAGCGGACTGTAATTTGGCGGTGCTCGGAAACTAATAATACAATAACCCGCCGCCGGGTAGTACTTAAATTATTACGAAATAAACGGCGAGAGGCTCGCGAACGTCGGCGCTATTAGGGGGTGAGTGGGGAAGGAGAGGCGGCTCAGCCCCCTCGAACGTATTAAGTATTTTAGTCGCCGGAATAGTGGCAAAGGCCTCGTCGGGAAATCGTTTCTAAAAGTCTTTGTCGTCGTATTGTTATCGTAAAAAATATCGTATGGAAACGTTTAAAAAAAAAACAAAAAAAATTCAATAATCTGTTGTATCGATGATAATATTATCACGTGCTAATCGATTACGATTTACAAGGGAGCGCGTTTCGACGACGCGCGTTTTCACTTCTCGTCGCGCACGCGTTTTATCTCCAAGACTGGCTCGCGTGTGTTTCGTCCTCGTCTAACCTTACGCGATCGTCAAATGTGTTCGTAATGAACAGATCGTTTCTGTCGTTCCGTTTGTACACAAAAACGGAAAAAAAAAACGAGAGGTTTACTCCGAGCGAATTCTCAACATTAAAAAACACGATACGTCATTTTGTACTTTTTCGTTCGCGCGACGACGTCGCCAGTGTCCCGACGTCGTTGTCGGCGGCATATTTTTTGCGTCGTTCGCCCTCCCCGCGGACATGTAATAATTACATTTGTTCGCCGTCGCAGTCGCGCGCATATAACACGCGTTAAACATTCGTAGCGAATTGAAATTAGCAAACAGACGAGACTGCCACAATGGAAGTAATAACGCTTATTTGAACAGTACCGGGCGCGGTAAAAGCTATTGTACGTCGCGATTCTGACGGGCACCTAATCAAAAGTACTTTTGTACTCTGCCCGACGAAAACGTAACCGCGTTACGTATATCGAAAAAACGCGTGCCGCGGAACGCAAAAATCGTCTCGCCATCAGAGACGTGGAAAAATCTACTCCCGACCGTATATCGCGATATGGTCCGCGTTCATTCGCCACCGTCTAACTTTAAGGATACAAACAGGACATTATAATACCGTCGTTAACACTCGAGTCGCTCTCTCTGTGCGTGTCCGACGACTTTGCCCCACGATATTATTGACAATTTCGACGCGTTTTGAAACGTTTTAAAATTCGGCGATTTAGCGACGACTCGGCGCTTCTTCTCTGTCCGTATGGGGTCGCAGACGTGTAACAGCCCAATTATAACTGTTGTTTACTTGGTATTATTGTGATTTATGTGTGAAAAGGTATAATTTTCCCGCCAAACTACTGAGCGCGGCTCGTGTTGTAGTTCACGTCCGTAACTGTCAAAACCGTACGCAGACGGACCTCTCGAATGAGTCGGGTATTGTTTGCACAATCGATTTCGTCAACCGAACGTACGTACGACGACGAAGTTGTTTAATTCCGTGAAGATTCTTTTCTCGTGCGTAAAGTCTGCAGACGACCGAGACGTCGTCGTCGGATTTAAACAAATTTTTATCGCGTATCCGAGTTTTCAAATTGAATTCGGAGAGAAAAAATAATATGAACAAAAACAAGTAGTATCAAAGTTAGCTAAACGTTGACGATCAGATGCGTTTGTTTTATTTTTTGTTCCACTACTTCTGTTTACTGCACTTAAATATTAATTAAGACTCTAAGTTTTACGACAGTGCCGGGCAATGACCACGAGCTTAAGTTCAAGACGACTTGTTCGACGATTCGTCACGTTTTCAGTAATTATATTACAGAGTGTTTCCCCCCCCCCCCCCACCGGTAGTTTGTCGAAAGTAAAATGTCCGAGCACATAAATTCGCCCCGATTCTTTTAAAATATACCGAGAAACTCGTTTTATTATTCAATCGGAATATTATAAACTTATTCGTTAAAATTAAATTAAATAAATTAAAACTTAAGAAGTTGAACGAACAGGACGAGCTTTATTACGAGGCTAATGCCGTCTTAAATAAGATCGCAGCACTCTTCTACTAAGTTTGCTCGAGACGACACGAGAAGAAAAAAAATAAAATAAATACCCGCCCGACAAATATTGCAGATTTGGCTGAGCTTTTGTGCTCGCGAGTTGCCTCGAGTTCGTGCGCGTTCTCCTCAAAGGGTTCAGATCCCGTCGATGGTTTTAATTTATCCGTTTACAAATCGCTGTACGCCGCGCCGTGCACATCGATCGACTCGTCGTCGTCACGAATTCGTATGAAATCAAATACACACCGTCTTATACGCACGAATCCCGCGTATTTGCAATAACGCTCTACGACGAGTGCGGCGAACCCACGTTTGCCGAATTTCAGTCGCAAATAATAATAGAATTCGTCGAACATTTTGTACGTGGAAACAATACGACTTACGTACGATATTATATTATTTTCGTGTCTATACGCGGTCACACCTACGAGATGGATTGAAAAATCGATTATTTTTACGTTAAAATAATATGTTATTTACGACTTTTGCTTTTGTCCGATGAAATTACAGCGATACATTAATTTTATTATTATCGAGGTAGTTTACGAATTTACGAAATTACATTATTGAAGTTGGTAATTAAGTAGCAATGATAAAACGAACGATGAATGATACAAAGAACTGGGAAGAAGAGACTTTCAAGTTTCTGTGTTCAAGTGAGAGCTCGAAGGAACGACGACGAGGAAGTAGACCGTGTTCAATAATTATGATATTATAGTACTCTAATCGACCGAAGGATCGCCCAAATCGATTTCGCGTACAAAACTCTTTTATAACGACATTTCGATCGTATTCGTGGAAAAACGGCGTAGAATCGAAAACAGGCGTGTACACACGCACGACGACGTCATCGCGAGACGACCGTCCGAAACGTCAAAAATATAATACATTCCGCGGCGGATAAAACGAGAGGACACGTCGTCGTGTGTGTACCCCCCGCGTGTCGAATCCGCGGCAGACGAGGTCCCCTCTCTCTCTCTCTCTCTCTCTCTTTCTCGAGCCCCGAAACATTGATAAATTTAATATTTTCCGTCGCCCCCGGGGTCGAGTAATTTTTCGTATGTCGCCCTTGTTGTTTATGTGAAAGCCTAATCCTCGACGGTCCGGAAGCTTTCATTTTCGCACCGAGGTTTTAATGAAAAGCATAATGCTCGGCACCGCCCTAGGAAATCCACTGCACAGCCAAGAGAGTCCTTCTTTCCCGTCCCCCACCCCTCTCTGCCCATACCCCGTCGTTCTACCTCGCCGGCGTCTCATTAAACAGACTTAAATGAAAACCAGACCCGCTAATCTTCTCAGTCGTATCAGTCGCTGTCAAAACGAACACAGACAAATCCGTCACCCACACACACACACGCACATACGGGGGGGATGGGCGGCCGCTCGCGCGCGCCGCAGTCTCTTATCTTTTGCTCTCTTCTCCTCATCCATCATTATTTTAAGAAAATAATCTCGTCTATTTCTATGTGCCGCGTCGAGTTTTCAATTCGCACGTGATTACATGAGTGAAATATTATTTAACAGGAGAAGCAGCGAGAGATAGAGAAAAAAAGTATTAATAATAATAACGATAATATTAATAGTGATGCGACGACATCTCATAATGGCGTCGTCGTCGTCGTCGTCGCCGTCGCCGTCGCCGCCACCTACATTCCGAGACGAACGTAGACCGTTTCATAGTGATTTCCGAGACTCTGATCAACGAGTGTTACGCGGGTCTTACCGTCACGTAATAATAACGACGTGGTATATAATATATATGTGTGTGTGTGTGTGATATGTATTTATAAACGACTCGGAAGAGTGTATTAGAGAGAGAGAGAGACGTGTGCGAATCGGTCCTTTATAATATCGCTCTACACCCCCGGTACTTAACACCGTTACTATATATCCTCTCGCGGGGAATCGAATTTCGCTTTAAGCTTCATTTTTTTTTTTCTTCCCCCGCCAGAGCTTCATTCATTATTAGATTAATATAGACGCGGTGATTTTTTTTTTTCTTTCCAATTTTAATTCAAAGAGCCTATCGATTTTCAGCGTCGCAGCTCCACGACGACTACCGTATAATATAATAAACGAACGAACGTGACGCGGTCGTCGGTCGTTCGCGGGCTATTGTTTGTTATACCGCGTTCGGCACGCGTCAAAAAGACGCGTTAGTTTACCGACGAAATTGAAATATAAACATTAGAACATTAGAACGTCGCGGGTTTTCAATAATCAGTTTTTGAAATCTATCAGACGTGTAAAAATATCGATGTCGAATTTTATTAGTCAAACGATATGTGAAAAGTAAACTTTACACCGTGACAGACCAATACGCTTTTATATTTCGTTGAAACGCTGTGCAATGCAAATATAATATTAATTAAAATCGATTAATCGAGTGGTCGTAAAAATTAAAAATTGCGCGACGCTACAGCAGCGACTATAATAATTGTTAATGGCGCGTGCAATTTTTCGTCTCATTTTTTTCATATCATAAGGAGTGGCTCCTAGGACGTAGTAAATTTGAACGAAAAGAGGATTTCTCGGATTTGTCGCGGTTTTTTGTTGCCACCCGCGAAAATCAAAAACCAATTTTACAATCGAACGCTTTCCCGAAGACCTTTGATTCGTCGTTTAGGAACGCGTCTCGATTGTTTATCGACTCGTGTTCTACTCGCGCGAAAGATTTCAGCTGCAAAACGCATCGTTCGATTTCTCGCGGTCGCGTTTTCGGCGCTTAGAAACCCGATCGCGCGATATATGCGGAGCGGTTTCAACCGGAGCCGCGTGTTATAATCCGATATACTTAGCGAATCCGATAATATATAACCATTAATATCCTTAAATGTATTTGTACGTATTGTAATAATAACACATCCGTCAAAGCGTTTATATATATACTCGGGGTAAAGCCTCGCGCGGCGACTGTGATTTAATGAACTCATTAAGTACGGACACATTTAATTTATCGGTGCAGTTTTTTAATATTATAACAATCGTTTTATTGCGAGAGATATATAATTAGTTTGATGTATTTACAGTGTCCATAAATAATCGTATGAAATACGTTCGATTCGTTTATAAATTGATTCGATATTTTCACACACTCGGTACTGTAGTACGTTTCGTTTTAACGCGAAAACCGATTTATAGAAGAGTTTGTGGTTTTTTTTTTTTTTTTTTAAAAACGTTTGATTTCTTTGTGATTTTCGTGCTTTTAAATTCTCTCGTCGAAGCGCGGAACAGTTTGAATTCGATATTCGAAAAGAAAATACTTTTAAAAAGAAATTTCAGTCGCCGCCGCGACGAATTCGTCAAACTACTATTTCGGAGCCGTTTACGGTACGGACGAAAACAGATCGTTTTTCGATCCGGCCAATAATTTAAAGCGTTTTAATATTTAAAAAATAAAAAAACGGTTAACATTCTACCACGATGTTAGTCGAGAATATTAAAAGTCGGCAACTGTTTTTTTTTTTTTTTTTTTTAATCGAACAAAAGTGAGAATAAAGTTTTAGAATCGAGTATAAAAACTAAAGAGCGTTACGATTGCTAAATAAAAATCGGATTTAATTACGACGCTTGGAATAATCGTCGGCATGAAAATTTCGATCTCGGTAAATTTTCATTTTAGGTCAACGATCGTTTTCCAAAGTGCGCGTGCGAAAACGATTAACTTTTCTTCTTTTTTTTTTTAATTCGATAATGATTAAATTTATTATGATTATAATAACTGTTCAATAATTTCGCATAATTCATTAGGCCAAAGAAACCCTTTTGTTACTTTGTTCGAAACTGTATATTATAACGCTTTGTATAATTCTTTCATATCGCCGTCCCGTTTCCCAGGGGAGTTTTTAAATAAATGGCTTGCTTATAGGAAAAATTAAACGCATTTATAAGTTATTAAAACTATACGTATAAATTATTAAATTTATTATATTTCAAACTCCGCCGCCGGTACTTGTTAACCTACTACCTAACCAGTCGGTAGGTAAAATATCGCATACGTTCCGATGAAAAATAAACTAAAAACGAAAACGATACGATCATCGATTGAACGGCGCTCGAAACACATTTTTAATTTATAACTATTATTAATTATGTATCGTTACGATAGGTGTACGTCGTGTTTTTTCAATCGTCGCGATATAAAGTTATTTTAGTCACATTGAAAAATAAAACGACGACGACGACGTGCTCGGACGAAAAATTATAAATTCGGTCGATTAAATCAACAATTAAAAACAACGTTTCTCTTTTATTTCCAATCCGAAACACATTCGAAACTCGACTGTCGAGGGTATTATCAACTGTTAAAATATACATTTAGTTCACACGCAGCGTTTAATTTATTGAATGTTTTATGCAGTTAATATGTAAATTCGATTCGTTCTCGATACACACACGTAGAACGCGCAAGACGTAAGCATTTTACCGACGGAAAGAAAACGTGTTTATTTCATTGTAATTATTGACGATACATCGTAATCGTGTATGTACGAACATTTTAAGCTCTCGGCGGCGGAGCTGCGCCGCGAAAACGTCTCTCGATTCGTAATATAATAATAATTGTTTCGCGCGAACCGTATTAATCATCATAATTCGACACAAGTCGCAATCGGACCGAGTTGTTTTCAGAAACTGTAATATATATATAATACATCTATAATAAGTCATAATAATGGATGTATTTAATCCGAGAATTTAATTAAACTCTTAGTCTTTTAAATAGGTATCGCGTTAAAAGGCGTATTCAAATGACTCTTGCTTGTCGACGAGTAATCTCGTCAGTTCATCCGACATAATATTGTCTCGGATGTTTCGTCGACGACGAAACGCCTTTTATAGCTTTAACTAAATACTAGCTGAATAACCCGGCTTCGCCCGCGAAAAGTTTTTCCCGGTATCCGGGGGGGGGGGGGAGGGGATGAATGTTTTTTATATTTCTAGATTTCTGTAAGTTTATAGTATTGAACTCATAGACGATCGTATTTAGCAGACACGTTTGACGTTATTTGTATATATAGCCGTTGCTTCCGTTATAGCTTTGTCGAACGTGTTTCATTAAATTGTATTTGTTTACACTATTGATGTGACGGATTTCAGCGCGACGAACTTTCGATATACCGAACGATATTGAAATTCGTTATATCGCGAGAGAAAAAAACCGATGTGATTTTTTCCATTTTTACCCCTTCTATATGCCCATTAGAAACCGAATCTGAGAAAATCCTTTCTTAACGGGTCGACCGCGTAGATCAAACAAACTTCTGACCAAATTTCATTCGCATTGGAACAGTCGTCGTAGTCGGTGCCAACATTTTTTGAAAATCCAATCTCATTGCCTAGATTTTCGCTCTGCGTCGGTTTTTACATATTATACTGGCGTTCCTGTAAATTATACAAATATAATGAAAAATCTGACCGAGAAATAACGTTCTCTATTTTTAACATATTTTACCCCTTTTGACCATCTTGGAGGTTACATTTTGGAATATCCTTTCTTCTTCGGTTCCGGCTAGGTGATTTTTCCCATTTCTACTCCTTTTAACCCCCGTAGTAAATTTTCGAGACGTTCTATAAACCTTTTTCGGTTCTTGTCCAATCGGTCAGTGGAAACCTTACTAAAATCCGCCGAATACTTTTCGAGTCGTACAAAAAAAAAAAAGGACTTCTATTTTATGTATATATATTGTAATAGATTTCGTTTCTTTCGATGTTTACTTACTTTCGAACGGTAAGTGATACTATGGTGATCGAAAAGAGTCGTTGAAAACTTTGTCGCAAATATAGGTGGTCTATCGATGGGTGGTCGGATTGGTTTCTCGACTTTTAAATACTAATTTACGAAGTGGTGTCCCATATTATATTCGAGTGTAAAAAAATTACATTTAAACAAATAAAGTTTCAATGTTGAAAAAAAACAAAAGAAAGTATAATGTGCTTCGAAAACACAAAAAATGTATAAACCTAAACGTGAGTGAAATATTATCGAGACCGCGGAACGAAAAACCAAACTATTTCTATTTACGAGGTGTGTTCAATAAATTATTACGGAAAAACTTTTGATGTTATCGCGGTAATGTTGTTATAAGCCAGAGATAATTACCATTATTTCGGTATATAATAATAATCATTATCTCCAATCAGTCATCGACAGTACAAAGTCGGTCGTTTTTTTTTTATGAAATCGCGATTTTTCGATGAACACTCGTATTATCAATAATCAATGACAATATGAATAACCGTCACCGTGAACGATGCTAGAGCCCAATCCGTGTGAAAATTATTTATCTATTATTTTCTCGCACGTCTGCAAGATATTTCTCGGAATGAGTTTTTGGAAAATATTCACAACTACAACATTTTATTTAAAAAACAAAACGCGCACTTTGAATTACGTTTGAATCGCGTTATAAACGCGTTTATTTTTCGTTTGAGATTTTTTTTTTTTAATTTTAATTAC
This sequence comes from Drepanosiphum platanoidis, assembly GCA_948098885.1. Lineage (NCBI taxonomy): Eukaryota > Metazoa > Arthropoda > Insecta > Hemiptera > Aphididae > Drepanosiphum > Drepanosiphum platanoidis. Next base: position 6,439,418 of record OX402534.1, on the reverse strand, counting down.
GTAGTCTCTTTTTTTTATTATTTTCGTAATTGGTTTCGCTTTATGTGCTCGTTGCTTTGAAAACAATCGCTATTTCGTCCGTTTCCGTGACCTTTGTCGACGTCATAAAATATGAACTCACTTCGGGCCAGAACGACGAGGTTCTTATCCGATAAATTTTTATCGTCTCGGTTTTCGGTATCATCCGATTCCTTTGATCGCGAGAGTAGTGCGTTTTCATCGAAAATATTGAAACATAACTCGTAACACTGTCGACGGTGTTTACATACATCTTGTCATCTGGTCGGACGCCGACGACAGCGGAGTAGTAAAAAGACAACGAGTTATAAAATTCCAACCGCTGATGTGTAAGTGAACACGATTTCCACCGATTTTAATGATTCGCCCCTTCTAAACGTACGTCGATTCACACACTTTGGTGTCAGGTGTGTTTGTGTTTTATAAAAATTTCCACGACGTATAAAAAAAATAAAATACAATTTAAAAGCAATAATTATGTCAAACATAATTAGTTATTCGTCATATTATATTTTCTGTGTGCGTAACAGCAAATCAATAACTATTTTTCGAACGAATTATTCGTCCTTAACGCTCGGCGTATTACATTTAACAAACCGTAGGATTTTATTGAAAACATCTCGTTCCCGGCGAATTCATATCATTTTTCAATAACGATAATCCTCTACTGATCACGGTTTTGTAATTTAATAATTTAAAGTACCTAGCACCACCTAATACTACTACTACTAAGTTTTTCGTTAGGAAATTCGTATTTATCGCGCTCTATAAGGACAAGAGTGTACGTAATTAGATTTCAGATTCGACCCCGTGATTCGTTTTGATGAATAGAACCAGGAAGAATTAATCCAACGCGTTGAATTTCATTTTGATTTCCTCGTTTACGTGACTCATCGCGACTGCGGTTTCGATTAGTTTTCTTTCGGATTTTTAAAAAAAAAAAACATAGATAAAACGTACGTTCTTTCTCAATCACGACGACGCGCGACGTCGAGATGTTTTCATTCTAACCGAGACGAACGTGCTGTATTTTTTTTTATTATTTTTATTATTTATTGTAAATAGTAAATACATACGTATACGTATATATGACGCACGTATGAATATTGTATATAATATGTATTGTCGTACACGTTCTTCGGCTGAGTGAACCCGTCGGTATGACGTTTGTTGACATTTTGTTTTTTGCTTTTCCTTTGTTTGGAAAAATCTTTGAAATGGATTCGGCAAGAAGACTCTCGCGTTTCCATAACGTCTTATTTCGAAACGGAAGTACGTAAAAACAACATCGTTTATCTGTGAATCGTCCAACGCGAAATCAGTAACGTATAAATATTAAATAGTAATACGTTATTATTTCCGTCAGTTTGTTTATCCCGCGCGGAAATGATAAATCGTATTAATGACGAGAATCGAAAAGAGTACGCGAATCGTAGTAGATATTATAATATGGCGCAATAAAAGTTTCACGACGCCGCCGTGTAACGAGAGAAACAAATGAACTGCTGCTACCTTCGAGCAAGTGTTTAGCTGCCCCCTTTTTTTTCTTTTTTTTTCAGAAAAAAACGTTTTCATTTCAAGTACGAAAAATACTTTTTTTTGAACGTCGGCGCCGCCGTCTCAGAATTATCGTATAATTTTTCTCGAGTTCAAGAAGTGTTTGTATTTTTTGTTTCGATATCGGCATAATCATACTCGTATTTGTTAAGCACTTAGGGTTTGAGTTATTGAGATCGGTACAACCGAGTTTACCTTTTAATTTAACACCGAAATTCACAAAAAAAAAACGAAAAAATTTCCCTTAGAAAATCGTAATAAACTATAGCCGAGTCCATTTTCAATAACGCGTCGTCGCTTTTAAGCCGGTAATATTATCGGCCACGACCCACCGCGGTCGAATCGTAATCTACGATACTCACGACGCCGCACAGAATGGGTTAAACCGTGTCCGTGATCATAACCATAAATCGTCGATTTCGAATTATTAACGATCTCGTTAAAAAACGACACGCGAGGTAATTAAATTTTCCGGTCGAGATTCTCCGCGTCTTCGGTGTCGTGTCACTCCGGCCGCACCGGATTATTATCGCCCCTTCCCCGCACTCGTATAAAGTCGACCGTGTGATTATTTCAATAAACAATAGAAGGGGTTAAACGTGCGAAAACGGTTTTGCGTTTGAAATAAAGCCGAATTTGTGAAAAATTAATACAATTTATATTATTGCCGTTTATATAGTAATTTTTATACGAAAGAAAAAAAAAATCAATACGTTTACGAGCGATGGGCCCAACATTCCGAATAATGAAAAATCGTGTATTTTTATTTTAAACATTTTCAAACCCGTAATAAGAGAGTAACGTATGCAAGGAAACGGCATTCTTGAAATTCTGACTCTCATATTTTCTTCTTTTTTTTTTTTTACGTATACGTTTTTTTTGTAAACTTTTATTTTATAATAACCAACAAAGGTAGTATAGCGTTATACCACACAATATAATATAAAAATAAGGCGCGTTCTAAACGAATGTGGTGAAAACTTAATTGGAGAATTAAAAAAAAAAAATGCATTTGTAAAAAAATTAATCGTGTAACGAGGCACTGAGCTAACGACGAGTACATATTATATTCGCACAAAAGTACTCGTACAGTTATAAATTTCATTTAAATTTCATAATACAATTTTAACGTCTCGCGCGGAAAAAAATTTCCAAAACAGTGCGTAACCTTTGCGGAGTATGGAAATCGCGAAGAGTTTCAAAAAAAGAAAACAATTTCAAGACGTCGTCGTGTTTGACATCGAGGATGGTCCGAGATCGGTCGACGAGTTCACGTAAGAATGCGAAAAGCCGGAAAACACCGTGTCCGGGTCGATGAGAGATTTTCGAAAAAAAGCAACGCCAGAGAAATCTAGCTCCTGGACTCTCGTCGATTTCTAATTTAGAAAACGTGATTATTTCGTCGGTTGTAAAAAAAATCTGGCGAGGAGCCGCGCGAACTCGTGACCGTTTGAAAAATAATACGCACCTGATTCGTCATAAAAAGAGCGTCTGTCCGAGCTCGGCGACGCGACGTTTAAGAAAAAAAATCAGGACCGACCCTCTCCTACAACCGAGCGAGGATCGCCGGATCCTTCGGACTCCGGGGTCTCGGGAAGCAAGAGAAGAACAATCTCGTCTAACAAATCGACTGCTGTCTCGGACGTTCGGCGGTGGCTTTTTTCCCCCCGCGAAACCCGTCGACGAACGACTCTGTTCCGCGGTCCTGCCGCCGCCGCCGCCGTTTGCGCCGCATTTTTTATTTCGAATTTTTTGGTTTTTCGACCGTGCGAATAAAACGCACGTTTCCCGCGGTCAGATAACAACAATTTGTCGTTTTACAAAAGTTTATCATCGTATGACGTTGGACGGTCTACTAAACCTTATTGTTTTCGACAATAATTACACTGTCAAAACGTCACCATAGATATAACCGCAAGCCTTTATCGGATAATGCGGCGTGTAAACCAATTATCATTCGATTTTCAGCGCCAGACTTTGTCGTGAGAAATTTCGATCGCAATAAATACACGAGATATTATATTATTAGGGTCATAGTATAGGATTTCGCCAATTTTTTCATGATTTACAAGCACAAAATGCGATTCGATCATCGACGAGTTCGAACGTGTGATTTTTATTTTGCATTTTTCGGACTCTTTGGGTTTTTACGTCGGTTTTTAGCGTTTTAAGGTCGTTTTTTTTCTTCTTCAAATTTAAGGACAATTTTTTTTACACTTTTTCGATATCTGAGTACCTTTATTTCACAACATTCGATATTTTTGATGATGGCCAAACACTCTGTAACAAAAATAATATCTCAATTAATTTTTATAAAATATATAGTTTGTATAAAATACCGATTGTTGAGTGACTACGTCTTGTATATAAGTACCCATATTCTATATTTTTTCAAGCGTTTCGATTGAATATTTTAGCTCGTTTTTTTTTCTCGGTAATTAGTACCTAACCTTTAGGTCATTTTTTTAGATTTTTTAGGTTATCGAAATCCTAGCCCTATTTTTATATATATTAGGAATTTTTATAAAAAAAAAAAAATAAATAATAATTCGTTAAGATGCGAAATCGACTGACGGTATATCCGTTGTTCACAATCGCACTGGTTCGAAACGAAATGAAAGACCGACAGGAAATCAAAACGAGTCCGCCGAGGATATTGTATTTATTTTTTCCCCCCGTCGTCGCGCGTCGTTCGATTTCAATTGTTATCGGTGCACTTTATTATTTAATTTTTTCGGACCAACGATTTTTTCCACTGGCGAACAGAGTAAAATAATAATAATAATGATTGCGATTCGGGGAATTCGTTATTAAACGATATTTATTATTATTTTCTCCGATTTCCTTATTATATACATCAAAAGTAGATATTGTTTAAAAAAAAAAACTGGTTTTCCACCGAAACGCGCAATAATATTATGTTCTAGACTAACCCGATGTGCTTTTCATTCATGCGCCAGCGATTTCCACAGAGTTATTATTATATCAAGGACGGTTTATTCTCTTACGCCATAATTATTATTATATTTTCTAACTCAATTTTAGATTCCGAGGAAAACGAGAGGAATGTATATTTCGAACCTATTATTAATCAAAAAAAAAAAAAAAAAATGAAAGAAAAAAAAACTGTAATGTTTTAATTACTAAACGCTCGAATAAATCGAAAAAATAAATAATTTTCTTTATTATAAAATTTTCAAATAAATTCGAATCGTTCATGCTTGGTCGTCGATCGAATCGTCAAAGAAAACGACGGCGGCGGTGGCGGTACGAATAATAATAATACTCTTGGTGGTCACACGAGTGTTCTTTTATTTTATCGAGTTTTTTTTTAATATTAATTTAACGTTTTTCTCTCGCAGACTAATATGACAAAACGATAAAAACGCACACGTGGTGAAACCATGATCACGACCTTTCTCTCGACGACTTCTCGCCGTCACTTCACGCGCCCCTGTTGACGATTCGACACGAAACGCGTGTGAAATTTTGAAATAATGTTTTACATTTGCTTGTCAATACGATAAATATGTAAAACAATAATGGTCGCCGGGAACGATGACAAACTGAGTTTTTTTTTATTCCAGCTCGATTGTTTCGGCGCGTGATTTTTACCCAAATAAAGAGCACGACGAGAATCGCCGTCGAACGCGACACATAAAATATAATGTGTTATAATAATGTCTGCGATGCTTTTCGAGCGCAAAATTCGTTTCACGGAGTTAAAACGTTTTAGTGCCGCATTTTAAGAGTTTTTTTTTCCCCTCAACGCTTTGAAATTCGATATTTTATCGTTCCGAATACGCTTTTTTCGAACCGCTCCGACTAAAAAAAAAAAAAATAAATTATCGTCTTTTGTCGTCTCTTTCCCATGACGTTAATTTAGAGAAGACCACTTCTCACCCCGAAATTACGCGTCACATTCGTGTGATATACGTAAACGCGACGATATCAATATGTTGTTTATAGCGAAAATATATGTATTACCGTCGCGATTCCCAACGAATCGCAATATTTCGATGATCAGATTTACCACGTTTTTCGGGCCATTCGCAACGTTTTCGTCTTTCGGTTATCGCACATGGTTTCGACGCGGTTTTCTCGGGCGATCGCATCGTTGCGCATAGTTAATAATAACACGTATAGTTTTGCGGCGCTACTCCGCCGTTACGATAAACATAGTTATAGGCGTACCAATTCCCATTCCCACAAGCATTAGCCGAAATACGAATAGGTTATTATTTAACAATAATAATAATATATTATTCAACAGTTGACGAAGGCGTATTAAATTGATGATAATAACGCGATATCCACCGTGTGCGTACATGTTGTATAATTTTGTTTGCTAAAATATCAACAAAAAAAAGTATATTATCATATCTGTCGAAATATCCGGAAAACGTACAAGTTTTAATATATTATAACATTATCGTGTTTGTCGATTGTACACACGCGTAATATATGTATATTTTTCGAATGTCAAAATACGTTTTTACTCTTTACTCAAAGTACACTGTTGTGTAAAAGGTTATTTTTGCGATTGTTTTCGATATTATACGTATATGTGTAAATATTTTGTGTTCGCGGGCAACAGAGATTTCGCATTTCCTCGTCAATATTATACCCCCCCCCCCTTTGTTCTTTGCGCGGATCACGGTTTGTTTTCGCACGACGCGGAGGGAACGGGAGGAACGGGAAAAGCGAAAAAACGACGAAAATCGGCGAAATTGAAAACAAACTCTGTGACCGTCAGAAAATCGTATTTGATCGCACCGCGTTTAGCAAACATGTCGATTATGCGGGGAAAAAACTAAGATTATCCCGGCGTACTTCACCCTCTCGTTCTCGCGAACTGATTGAAAACAAACAAAACCCCCTCCTCCTCTCGGTTCTTTCTTGCCCAATTCGCTTGTCCAATCACTTCCACTCCCTCCCACCCCGGTCTCGCACGCCGCGGCGGCCATATTATTCCCGATTGTTGGTAATAATCCGTGCGAGTGGATTTTTCCAGTCTCCGGGGGTTGTTTTTTTGTTCGGACCGCCAGAGTACTTTCGAGTGTGTAAATACTCGCCGAAAAGGTTTCTATCACCTAGTGCTAGACGGCGAGACGGCCTTTTTTTTCCCGGTAAACCACGGAAACGCCTCGATGTTATAAAATATAATCGAAAAATTAGAAAACACGAAACCGGATTTCAGAAAATTTCCGAATTTCCACTTTCTCTCTGAAATGTAAATACTCTGGGCTCCAGCGGTCGCGGCTAGTTGATTATTTCCATTTTTGCCCCTTTTAACATACCCCGTTGGGGTTAATTTTCTTGATATTTCTTTGCGCGCCAGAACCTTGTACGAAGTGTTGGAAAACTTAAAAAAAAAAAACGAATGAAATCGGTAAAGACGTTCTCGAGTTATATGCGCGTGACCAAGGGAAATCGGGATGCATTTTTATATGATGTATACCGGGCGAAGAAGACCATCGGGATAATATGTCGGGAACATATTTCTTTGAAAACAAAAGAATTATCAACTCTGACGAATATTACGAGCACGTGACGCGAGCCCGTAATTGAAAAGTTGCTTGATGAAAAGTGACGGGACGAGGTCTCTATTTAAGACGCCACGCCGCGCCGCCGGGGAGAAAAAAATAATCTATTTGTTTATGACTTCTCGGCTATTATAGAATATTCGCGTGGACGTTCCGGGTCGAATTCAATTATATCCGTTGTATCAACAATTGAACAACGTGTATTGTTTAGTGTAAAAATAGAATGCGTACGTTTCCGCGAACATTTTACGCAAAATGTTCTATTATAAATGTTTAATAGGTTTTTAATCGAAAAAGTTCAAGTAAAATAAACCCTCGCGCTGTGGAAATCAAACGTCCGTGCGTCGCGCGGAGTGGGGGGGTGGCGGTAACGACGATTTTTTTTTTTTTTTTTTTTTCATTTTCTCAACGCGGTCACTCGACGCCACGCGGTTTAACGATAATGTTTGGAGCGATTTCTAAAACAATATCATCGCGTTTCTTTCTCCTTCTTTAATTCGAAAAAAAAAATTAACTGCGCGCGATCTTTATCGATTTGTACAATAATAAAATAATACAGAGACGACGGGCACGAAGCTCGACCTTGAAAATTTCAATCGTTAGTGCGTTCTTTACACCCGAAATTTATTCGAAACCGGTCGCGACGATTTATCACAACACTCGCCGGGCTATTTGTTTTATTTGTATTTATATTGTTTATGAGATGGTTTCGATAAATCACTTTTTATTTAAAAATATATTTTTGGTTATTAATAAATAACCCAAATCCGTTTGGGCTTCGTTTCGTCAGTGGAAATCAATCGAGTACAAAAAGCCTATAGCGTATGTCAAAGAATACGAGCGCGATAATAATACGAGAAAGGATGATTTATATTGGCATTGCCGAAGAGTCGCCCCGCGCAGCGTGTCAGTTTGATAATAAATTTTTCGGCGTTCCGGAGGGACGGACACAATTTGTTTCGGGATTCCGAATACTCGCGGATCGACGGGGCAGATTAGGTCGGGGCGAGGCGGACGGGGCAAACGGTGCCGTCGGGAATAATTCGACGGGATTGGCCCGGCTAGAGGACACACAGACTTCTCGCGCCTCTTTGTTATTTTATACGCCGCCGCCGCCGTTGTTAGCGCGAGCGAGTTATTAGGCGACCGGCCGATGGGTAGGATTAAGTCGTCCGCGCAGACTTTTGTTTTTTCGACGACGAGTCGATAGGTTTTTTCTTTCTCGGGCTTAACGAACGGCGCTACGTTTCTCGAGTGATATTTCCGACTTGTATTATATAATAATAATATGTTATTATATACGATGAGAAATTCGACAATTCACGACCGACGATAAATATCTCGGTATCCGTAATAGTTGTTTGTTATACATTGCGGTTCGAAACGTTCTAATGATGTATTGACGAAAAACAAAAAAAAATCACGCCGCCGCACAGTGGGCCAGATATCTTACTTTTGTGGCCAAAACTACATGTTTTATAAAACAATTTAACATTTAATTTTTTGTATTAATTAATTACACAAATATGAATTTAAAGTGGTTTTTATATTTAATATACATTTTTATTCATTTTAACGATATTTTTACTACACATAGTTTATTTTCTGAAATAGATTAGATGAAGTTCTTGAAGATTGATTTCAGCTAGAGTCTCTGTAATTTGAAACGCTTCTTTTGGGGGATAGCACCGTGTTTTTGCTTCTCTTATTAAATTATAAGGTGGGTATATATCAGAATCGTTTTCTTTGGTATTTGACCTAATAAGTTGATACTGATGTTTACTTAATTTAGCATTAACTAGTAAGGACAATGCTTTGTCTTCGTTCATGCGAGTGACATTAATTTTTTTATTTTTATTTTCCCAACATTGTCTGATTTTAGATGCCCTAGTGGGAGTAGTGTTAGTAGATTAAATCCACCGAGTACTTATCGAGATATGCGCTCACAAACGGAAAAAAAGGGCTTTTTTATGACTATTATTTATTATTACTATTATTTTGACTGCAAAACGGAAAAAAGTCGAAAAATCGAAAATTTGGTACCAGGAGTTCAGGAGGTGACGTGGTTTTTTTCGCGACGATTTAAAGTTTTCCATTTTTAACCCACTTAGGGTTGGATTTTCGAGACGTACTATAGCTCAAAACCTTCCCCGAGACTTGGCGAATCCATTGGTGAAAACTTAACTTAAATCCGCCGAGTACTTATCGAGATATGCGCTCACAAACGGAAAAAAAGGGCTTTTTTATGACTATTATTTATTATTACTATTATTTTGACTGCAAAACGGAAAAAAGTCGAAAAATCGAAAATTTGGTACCAGGAGTTCAGGAGGTGACGTGGTTTTTTTCGCGACGATTTAAAGTTTTCCATTTTTAACCCACTTAGGGTTGGATTTTCGAGACGTACTATAGCTCAAAACCTTCCCCGAGACTTGGCGAATCCATTGGTGAAAACTTAACTTAAATCCGCCGAGTACTTATCGAGATATGCGCTCACAAACGGAAAAAAAGGGCTTTTTTATGACTATTATTTATTATTACTATTATTTTGACTGCAAAACGGAAAAAAGTCGAAAAATCGAAAATTTGGTACCAGGAGTTCAGGAGGTGACGTGGTTTTTTTCGCGACGATTTAAAGTTTTCCATTTTTAACCCACTTAGGGTTGGATTTTCGAGACGTACTATAGCTCAAAACCTTCCCCGAGACTTGGCGAATCCATTGGTGAAAACTTAACTTAAATCCGCCGAGTACTTATCGAGATATGCGCTCACAAACGGAAAAAAAGGGCTTTTTTATGACTATTATTTATTATTACTATTATTTTGACTGCAAAACGGAAAAAAGTCGAAAAATCGAAAATTTGGTACCAGGAGTTCAGGAGGTGACGTGGTTTTTTTCGCGACGATTTAAAGTTTTCCATTTTTAACCCACTTAGGGTTGGATTTTCGAGACGTACTATAGCTCAAAACCTTCCCCGAGACTTGGCGAATCCATTGGTGAAAACTTAACTTAAATCCGCCGAGTACTTATCGAGATATGCGCTCACAAACGGAAAAAAAGGGCTTTTTTATGACTATTATTTATTATTACTATTATTTTGACTGCAAAACGGAAAAAAGTCGAAAAATCGAAAATTTGGTACCAGGAGTTCAGGAGGTGACGTGGTTTTTTTCGCGACGATTTAAAGTTTTCCATTTTTAACCCACTTAGGGTTGGATTTTCGAGACGTACTATAGCTCAAAACCTTCCCCGAGACTTGGCGAATCCATTGGTGAAAACTTAACTTAAATCCGCCGAGTACTTATCGAGATATGCGCTCACAAACGGAAAAAAAGGGCTTTTTTATGACTATTATTTATTATTACTATTATTTTGACTGCAAAACGGAAAAAAGTCGAAAAATCGAAAATTTGGTACCAGGAGTTCAGGAGGTGACGTGGTTTTTTTCGCGACGATTTAAAGTTTTCCATTTTTAACCCACTTAGGGTTGGATTTTCGAGACGTACTATAGCTCAAAACCTTCCCCGAGACTTGGCGAATCCATTGGTGAAAACTTAACTTAAATCCGCCGAGTACTTATCGAGATATGCGCTCACAAACGGAAAAAAAGGGCTTTTTTATGACTATTATTTATTATTACTATTATTTTGACTGCAAAACGGAAAAAAGTCGAAAAATCGAAAATTTGGTACCAGGAGTTCAGGAGGTGACGTGGTTTTTTTCGCGACGATTTAAAGTTTTCCATTTTTAACCCACTTAGGGTTGGATTTTCGAGACGTACTATAGCTCAAAACCTTCCCCGAGACTTGGCGAATCCATTGGTGAAAACTTAACTTAAATCCGCCGAGTACTTATCGAGATATGCGCTCACAAACGGAAAAAAAGGGCTTTTTTATGACTATTATTTATTATTACTATTATTTTGACTGCAAAACGGAAAAAAGTCGAAAAATCGAAAATTTGGTACCAGGAGTTCAGGAGGTGACGTGGTTTTTTTCGCGACGATTTAAAGTTTTCCATTTTTAACCCACTTAGGGTTGGATTTTCGAGACGTACTATAGCTCAAAACCTTCCCCGAGACTTGGCGAATCCATTGGTGAAAACTTAACTTAAATCCGCCGAGTACTTATCGAGATATGCGCTCACAAACGGAAAAAAAGGGCTTTTTTATGACTATTATTTATTATTACTATTATTTTGACTGCAAAACGGAAAAAAGTCGAAAAATCGAAAATTTGGTACCAGGAGTTCAGGAGGTGACGTGGTTTTTTTCGCGACGATTTAAAGTTTTCCATTTTTAACCCACTTAGGGTTGGATTTTCGAGACGTACTATAGCTCAAAACCTTCCCCGAGACTTGGCGAATCCATTGGTGAAAACTTAACTTAAATCCGCCGAGTACTTATCGAGATATGCGCTCACAAACGGAAAAAAAGGGCTTTTTTATGACTATTATTTATTATTACTATTATTTTGACTGCAAAACGGAAAAAAGTCGAAAAATCGAAAATTTGGTACCAGGAGTTCAGGAGGTGACGTGGTTTTTTTCGCGACGATTTAAAGTTTTCCATTTTTAACCCACTTAGGGTTGGATTTTCGAGACGTACTATAGCTCAAAACCTTCCCCGAGACTTGGCGAATCCATTGGTGAAAACTTAACTTAAATCCGCCGAGTACTTATCGAGATATGCGCTCACAAACGGAAAAAAAGGGCTTTTTTATGACTATTATTTATTATTACTATTATTTTGACTGCAAAACGGAAAAAAGTCGAAAAATCGAAAATTTGGTACCAGGAGTTCAGGAGGTGACGTGGTTTTTTTCGCGACGATTTAAAGTTTTCCATTTTTAACCCACTTAGGGTTGGATTTTCGAGACGTACTATAGCTCAAAACCTTCCCCGAGACTTGGCGAATCCATTGGTGAAAACTTAACTTAAATCCGCCGAGTACTTATCGAGATATGCGCTCACAAACGGAAAAAAAGGGCTTTTTTATGACTATTATTTATTATTACTATTATTTTGACTGCAAAACGGAAAAAAGTCGAAAAATCGAAAATTTGGTACCAGGAGTTCAGGAGGTGACGTGGTTTTTTTCGCGACGATTTAAAGTTTTCCATTTTTAACCCACTTAGGGTTGGATTTTCGAGACGTACTATAGCTCAAAACCTTCCCCGAGACTTGGCGAATCCATTGGTGAAAACTTAACTTAAATCCGCCGAGTACTTATCGAGATATGCGCTCACAAACGGAAAAAAAGGGCTTTTTTATGACTATTATTTATTATTACTATTATTTTGACTGCAAAACGGAAAAAAGTCGAAAAATCGAAAATTTGGTACCAGGAGTTCAGGAGGTGACGTGGTTTTTTTCGCGACGATTTAAAGTTTTCCATTTTTAACCCACTTAGGGTTGGATTTTCGAGACGTACTATAGCTCAAAACCTTCCCCGAGACTTGGCGAATCCATTGGTGAAAACTTAACTTAAATCCGCCGAGTACTTATCGAGATATGCGCTCACAAACGGAAAAAAAGGGCTTTTTTATGACTATTATTTATTATTACTATTATTTTGACTGCAAAACGGAAAAAAGTCGAAAAATCGAAAATTTGGTACCAGGAGTTCAGGAGGTGACGTGGTTTTTTTCGCGACGATTTAAAGTTTTCCATTTTTAACCCACTTAGGGTTGGATTTTCGAGACGTACTATAGCTCAAAACCTTCCCCGAGACTTGGCGAATCCATTGGTGAAAACTTAACTTAAATCCGCCGAGTACTTATCGAGATATGCGCTCACAAACGGAAAAAAAGGGCTTTTTTATGACTATTATTTATTATTACTATTATTTTGACTGCAAAACGGAAAAAAGTCGAAAAATCGAAAATTTGGTACCAGGAGTTCAGGAGGTGACGTGGTTTTTTTCGCGACGATTTAAAGTTTTCCATTTTTAACCCACTTAGGGTTGGATTTTCGAGACGTACTATAGCTCAAAACCTTCCCCGAGACTTGGCGAATCCATTGGTGAAAACTTAACTTAAATCCGCCGAGTACTTATCGAGATATGCGCTCACAAACGGAAAAAAAGGGCTTTTTTATGACTATTATTTATTATTACTATTATTTTGACTGCAAAACGGAAAAAAGTCGAAAAATCGAAAATTTGGTACCAGGAGTTCAGGAGGTGACGTGGTTTTTTTCGCGACGATTTAAAGTTTTCCATTTTTAACCCACTTAGGGTTGGATTTTCGAGACGTACTATAGCTCAAAACCTTCCCCGAGACTTGGCGAATCCATTGGTGAAAACTTAACTTAAATCCGCCGAGTACTTATCGAGATATGCGCTCACAAACGGAAAAAAAGGGCTTTTTTATGACTATTATTTATTATTACTATTATTTTGACTGCAAAACGGAAAAAAGTCGAAAAATCGAAAATTTGGTACCAGGAGTTCAGGAGGTGACGTGGTTTTTTTCGCGACGATTTAAAGTTTTCCATTTTTAACCCACTTAGGGTTGGATTTTCGAGACGTACTATAGCTCAAAACCTTCCCCGAGACTTGGCGAATCCATTGGTGAAAACTTAACTTAAATCCGCCGAGTACTTATCGAGATATGCGCTCACAAACGGAAAAAAAGGGCTTTTTTATGACTATTATTTATTATTACTATTATTTTGACTGCAAAACGGAAAAAAGTCGAAAAATCGAAAATTTGGTACCAGGAGTTCAGGAGGTGACGTGGTTTTTTTCGCGACGATTTAAAGTTTTCCATTTTTAACCCACTTAGGGTTGGATTTTCGAGACGTACTATAGCTCAAAACCTTCCCCGAGACTTGGCGAATCCATTGGTGAAAACTTAACTTAAATCCGCCGAGTACTTATCGAGATATGCGCTCACAAACGGAAAAAAAGGGCTTTTTTATGACTATTATTTATTATTACTATTATTTTGACTGCAAAACGGAAAAAAGTCGAAAAATCGAAAATTTGGTACCAGGAGTTCAGGAGGTGACGTGGTTTTTTTCGCGACGATTTAAAGTTTTCCATTTTTAACCCACTTAGGGTTGGATTTTCGAGACGTACTATAGCTCAAAACCTTCCCCGAGACTTGGCGAATCCATTGGTGAAAACTTAACTTAAATCCGCCGAGTACTTATCGAGATATGCGCTCACAAACGGAAAAAAAGGGCTTTTTTATGACTATTATTTATTATTACTATTATTTTGACTGCAAAACGGAAAAAAGTCGAAAAATCGAAAATTTGGTACCAGGAGTTCAGGAGGTGACGTGGTTTTTTTCGCGACGATTTAAAGTTTTCCATTTTTAACCCACTTAGGGTTGGATTTTCGAGACGTACTATAGCTCAAAACCTTCCCCGAGACTTGGCGAATCCATTGGTGAAAACTTAACTTAAATCCGCCGAGTACTTATCGAGATATGCGCTCACAAACGGAAAAAAAGGGCTTTTTTATGACTATTATTTATTATTACTATTATTTTGACTGCAAAACGGAAAAAAGTCGAAAAATCGAAAATTTGGTACCAGGAGTTCAGGAGGTGACGTGGTTTTTTTCGCGACGATTTAAAGTTTTCCATTTTTAACCCACTTAGGGTTGGATTTTCGAGACGTACTATAGCTCAAAACCTTCCCCGAGACTTGGCGAATCCATTGGTGAAAACTTAACTTAAATCCGCCGAGTACTTATCGAGATATGCGCTCACAAACGGAAAAAAAGGGCTTTTTATGAGACTATTATTTATTATTACTATTATTTTGACTGCAAAACGGAAAAAAGTCGAAAAATCGAAAATTTGGTACCAGGAGTTCAGGAGGTGACGTGGTTTTTTTCGCGACGATTTAAAGTTTTCCATTTTTAACCCACTTAGGGTTGGATTTTCGAGACGTACTATAGCTCAAAACCTTCCCCGAGACTTGGCGAATCCATTGGTGAAAACTTAACTTAAATCCGCCGAGTACTTATCGAGATATGCGCTCACAAACGGAAAAAAAGGGCTTTTTTATGACTATTATTTATTATTACTATTATTTTGACTGCAAAACGGAAAAAAGTCGAAAAATCGAAAATTTGGTACCAGGAGTTCAGGAGGTGACGTGGTTTTTTTCGCGACGATTTAAAGTTTTCCATTTTTAACCCACTTAGGGTTGGATTTTCGAGACGTACTATAGCTCAAAACCTTCCCCGAGACTTGGCGAATCCATTGGTGAAAACTTAACTTAAATCCGCCGAGTACTTATCGAGATATGCGCTCACAAACGGAAAAAAAGGGCTTTTTTATGACTATTATTTATTATTACTATTATTTTGACTGCAAAACGGAAAAAGTCGAAAAATCGAAAATTTGGTACCAGGAGTTCAGGAGCGTGACGTGGTTTTTTTCGCGACGATTTAAAGTTTTCCATTTTTAACCCACTTAGGGTTGGATTTTCGAGACGTACTATAGCTCAAAACCTTCCCCGAGACTTGGCGAATCCATTGGTGAAAACTTTACTTAAATCCCGAGTACTTATCGAGATATGCGCTCACAAACGGAAAAAAAGGGCTTTTTTATGACTATTATTTATTATTACTATTATTTTGACTGCAAAACGGAAAAAAGTCGAAAAATCGAAAATTTGGTACCAGGAGTTCAGGAGGTGACGTGGTTTTTTTCGCGACGATTTAAAGTTTTCCATTTTTAACCCACTTAGGGTTGGATTTTCGAGACGTACTATAGCTCAAAACCTTCCCCGAGACTTGGCGAATCCATTGGTGAAAACTTAACTTAAATCCGCCGAGTACTTATCGAGATATGCGCTCACAAACGGAAAAAAAGGGCTTTTTTATGACTATTATTTATTATTACTATTATTTTGACTGCAAAACGGAAAAAAGTCGAAAAATCGAAAATTTGGTACCAGGAGTTCAGGAGGTGACGTGGTTTTTTTCGCGACGATTTAAAGTTTTCCATTTTTAACCCACTTAGGGTTGGATTTTCGAGACGTACTATAGCTCAAAACCTTCCCCGAGACTTGGCGAATCCATTGGTGAAAACTTAACTTAAATCCGCCGAGTACTTATCGAGATATGCGCTCACAAACGGAAAAAAAGGGCTTTTTTATGACTATTATTTATTATTACTATTATTTTGACTGCAAAACGGAAAAAAGTCGAAAAATCGAAAATTTGGTACCAGGAGTTCAGGAGGTGACGTGGTTTTTTTCGCGACGATTTAAAGTTTTCCATTTTTAACCCACTTAGGGTTGGATTTTCGAGACGTACTATAGCTCAAAACCTTCCCCGAGACTTGGCGAATCCATTGGTGAAAACTTAACTTAAATCCGCCGAGTACTTATCGAGATATGCGCTCACAAACGGAAAAAAAGGGCTTTTTTATGACTATTATTTATTATTACTATTATTTTGACTGCAAAACGGAAAAAAGTCGAAAAATCGAAAATTTGGTACCAGGAGTTCAGGAGGTGACGTGGTTTTTTTCGCGACGATTTAAAGTTTTCCATTTTTAACCCACTTAGGGTTGGATTTTCGAGACGTACTATAGCTCAAAACCTTCCCCGAGACTTGGCGAATCCATTGGTGAAAACTTAACTTAAATCCGCCGAGTACTTATCGAGATATGCGCTCACAAACGGAAAAAAAGGGCTTTTTTATGACTATTATTTATTATTACTATTATTTTGACTGCAAAACGGAAAAAAGTCGAAAAATCGAAAATTTGGTACCAGGAGTTCAGGAGGTGACGTGGTTTTTTTCGCGACGATTTAAAGTTTTCCATTTTTAACCCACTTAGGGTTGGATTTTCGAGACGTACTATAGCTCAAAACCTTCCCCGAGACTTGGCGAATCCATTGGTGAAAACTTAACTTAAATCCGCCGAGTACTTATCGAGATATGCGCTCACAAACGGAAAAAAAGGGCTTTTTTATGACTATTATTTATTATTACTATTATTTTGACTGCAAAACGGAAAAAAGTCGAAAAATCGAAAATTTGGTACCAGGAGTTCAGGAGGTGACGTGGTTTTTTTCGCGACGATTTAAAGTTTTCCATTTTTAACCCACTTAGGGTTGGATTTTCGAGACATACTATAGCTCAAAACCTTCCCCGAGACTTGGCGAATCCATTGGTGAAAACTTAACTTAAATCCGCCGAGTACTTATCGAGATATGCGCTCACAAACGGAAAAAAAGGGCTTTTTTATGACTATTATTTATTATTACTATTATTTTGACTGCAAAACGGAAAAAAGTCGAAAAATCGAAAATTTGGTACCAGGAGTTCAGGAGGTGACGTGGTTTTTTCGCGACGATTTAAA